>JACXGJ010004346.1:0-46040 GCA_016801105.1 Esox niger
AGTAGTGGGTTTTATACAGTACCAACACCAGCCTGGTAGTAGTGGGTTTTATACAGTACCAACACCAGCCTGGTAGTAGTGGGTTTTATACAGTACCAACACCAGCCTGGTAGTAGTGGGTTTTATACAGTACCAACACCAGCCTGGTATTAGTGGGTTTTATACAGTGCCAAGACCAGTCTGGTAGTTGTAGGCTAATATGCAGTACCAAGACCAGTCTGGAAGTAGTGGGTTTCATACAGTACCCAACACCAGTCTGTGAGATTTTGGAAAATGATGGGGTCTTATTGAACTGAGACTTTAGACTGTAAAGAGATGGGAAGTACTCTGTCCAAGAGGAGAGAAGAGGCGGACTCCCCCAAAGTCTTCAGGGGGTGGGAAAGAGAAAGAAAAGAAAAACAAGAGGATGGGAACACAGAAGTGAGAGAAGGAAAAGGTCCTGCTGTCCCAAAACCAGTATCTCTGAGGAGACACGAGACAGTAGAGATGACAGAAGGAGAGTCAGTGGAGAAATATCCTCTAGCCAAAGGTAAGACGGGTCCCCAAAAGGTTCTGTCTGAGGCCTCTGTCTCTGAGTGATCCTTCTGTACATTTTTTTATCATAGAGAAACCAGATGCATTTGTGGACAGGCACAGAGCTGATCTCATTCAGAGGGTTACCATGGTGATGCCCATTGCAGATGACCTGCTCCAGAGGGAGATGATTCATAGAGAGATGTACTCCAACACCCATGTTGCCCGGACCAGTCAGGACCAGATGAGGGAGCTCTACAAAGTCTTAAACTCAGGGGGAGTTCATGTCAAATCAGCCTTCTACAGGATCCTGCAGGAGAAAGAGCCTTATTTGGTCCAGGAACTGGGTAAAACTGAACTGTGTCTCTCATTCATTCAACCCAAATAATGTATCTATTGAATACCGAATTGTTTTATTTTTGATAAATGTTATCGCCACAGTTGAGGTGGGACACTTAAGAAAGTAGTCACCTTGCCGGTTTCCTTTAAGCTGAGAGATGGCCCTTGAAAAATGTGACCACGCTCAAATTCATATACAGAACTGTGGATATCAGTCATTACCCTCCATCTGATCGAGGGAGTGTCTATGACACAGATGCACCCCACTCATCAGACAACTTCTCCATCGCCGTGACGCTCAGCCGTCTGTTCCGTCAGAAGAGCAGAGTGTTCTCCTGGGGCGGAGCCAGAGGAAGGGGGTGGTCCGGGCATCTGAACACGCCCCTTGAATGCCGTACGCTGCCGGAGGACGAGGAGTTTCTGTTCACAGGGGCGGTGCGGTTTGGAGAGGCGTGGCTTGGCTGCGCCCCGCACTACCGTCACTTCCTGGAGCTGTACCTGACCGCCCTGGAGACAGGAAGCAACCCCTGCCACATAGACACAGACTGAGACCCGCCCCGGTCTGGAAACAACCAATCAGGGAACAGGATCTGGAAAGCACGTCCAGTACATGGAGAGAGATGACTGGGGCGCCGACTGAACCGTTGGTCGGGTTGACGGGACTCTGACAAATAGGATTGAGGTCATAAAGAGGCTGGCTTTTCGATATATGACTGAGAGGGGATTAAACATGGCCTCAAACATTGCTAGCCGATTGGCTAAAGCTGTCTAGCATCAATAAAACAGTTTTAAAGCCAAATTACATTTTTTATTGTATTAAGAACATGCTGGCTTTGAACATTTATGTGTGTGTGAGAGTGTGTGGGGATGTTTGTGTGTATGTATGTATGTGTGTTTGCGTGTGTCAGTGATTGTGTGTGTGTACATTTGTTGTGTGTAAATATGATACTAGTTGAAATGACAGTTTGCTTTATGAAAAACATAATGTACAGTCAGGAAGTTTTCTGACAGTAGTGTGCAGTCAGGATGTTTTCTGACAGGAGTGTGCAGTCAGGATGTGTTCTGACAGGAGTGTGCAGTCAGGACGTTTCTGACAGGAGTGTGCAGTCGGGATGTTTCTGACAGGAGTGTGCAGTCAGGACGTTTCTGACAGGAGTGTGCAGTCGGGATGTTTCTGACAGGAGTGTGCAGTCAGGACGTTTCTGACAGGAGTGTGCAGTCGGGATGTTTCTGACAGGAGGGTGCAGTGCCCTCTGCGCATCAGTGTGTGTGAATTAGCAAGTGTATTTGTCTTGTGGGTGTGGATTAGCCTGTGTGTGTTTGTTGTGTAGGAGGTAGCATGTGTGTTTGTTGTGTTTGATTTAGCGTATGTGTGTTTTATGTTGGTGAGTTAGCGTGTGTCTGTTGTAGAAATGGGTTCTCCGTTGTGTGAGTGTGTGCTGCAGTTGTTCACACGTGTGTGTGTGTGTGTGTGTTACTGCATGACAGTGTTGTCCTTTATAATAAAGTATCTTTCCTGAAGACATCGCCAGTCTGTCTGCGTCACATTATTATTATTTTTTTTTATATTCTACTGTGTGTGTGTTAAATATGACTTTAATGTCCAATGTTTTTCTGGTGGAATGTTTTCCATCTGTCCTCAGTAACTATTTTAATGCACACATGTGCACAGATACAGACGCTTCTGGGTTCTGTTATTGTTTGCCATAACATTTCTCGAGACGTGCACAGGGAGTTAGTGTGTTTTAAAAAAAACATATAACATTAATTCAAATAATTACATTCAAATCATTATATTCAATTTATGGCTCAAGATTGCAGGACAATTTCTATATTAATTTGTGATTCAATGTTAATTGTGATTGCACCCCTGAGATTATGGTCTACAGTGTAGTCCTAACGAGGTTTAAAACAGGCTTCTACAACCTAAGAAATGTGTCCCTAAATAACTTCACTTAAAAAACACATACCAGCATTTGACATTCATAATAACACCCAAAATCCCTCTGTAATCTGCCCTAACACCCAACACCCCTCTGCAACCCACCTAACAACCAACACCCCTCGGCAACCCACCTAACAACCAACACCCCTCGGCAACCCACCTAACAACCGACACCCCTCGGCAACCCACCTAACAACCAACACCCCTCGGAAACCCAATCTAACACCCAATGCCACACAAACAACTCATCAACCACCCAAAGCAGTCTGCTGGATAATACAGAATGGATAAACTCAGGGGAACTGGACACACACACACACACACACACACACACACACTGCTTTAATAAATATATATTATATATGCCGCCCAATGGGATGGGCAGGTTAAATGCCAGCAACAATTGCAAATAGAGTATCCTGAACATTTCCTACAATACATTCACTGCAGCATATAGAAGAGTTTTCTTTCTATTGGGCGATATGTATTTCATATCCGTTGAGTTACATTGTGGAAAAAGAGGGTGTGGAAAATCAATCAATCAATCAAATTTATTTTATAAAGCCCTTTTTACATCAGCAGTTGTCACAAAGTGCTTTCACAAAACACCCGGCCTTAAACCCCAGGGAGCAAACAACAGTAGTGATGAACTTCAGTGGCTAGAAAAAACTCCCTAAGAGGGCCAAATTTAGGAAGAAACCTAGAGAGGAACCAGGCTCCAAGGGGTGAAAATATTGTATTGCTAGATGTAGCACACCATTCCCCATGGTTTGACAGGTTTGTATTACTCTACACACTCTCCTGAAAAGTTCCTACATCGCTTTATCTGTGGAATATTAGTTTATGAGCAGTGAGGCAATATTTATTCCATATTCAGTCATTGGCATTTTCTGAATTCTGCTCCTGGACTGTGTTTTAATACCCACTTTTTATTGAATTTACTCTTTAATATGGTCAAACATGAATTGTTTTCTATGTTTCGAGAGGAAAATGTTATTAAACAATTTATAAACTCTATTTATATCAGTTTTAAAGTAATATTTTGGTCTCTTTTATTTTGAAAAAATCCTAATTTTCGTGACCCGGAAGTGATTTTTTAATGTTGCTCACAAGACGCTGATATGGAACATCCACAATATCGCTTTCAATTCTCCTTTAGCTGGATTACTGTTGTGCGACCTGATCATGGTTCCTCAATTGTCAGTTTAGTTTTGGATTATCAAACGGATTACATCGGATCCTTCCAAACTCTGGTGAGATGCATCCATGTGTTATTTAATGTTTGTTGCTGAAGATCATCTACTGTCGGCTTACTCTATTTCATGGGTGTGATCTTGTTGTGTGCAGAGTTTGAACAGAATTTAACCGAATCAAGTAAAGATTTATTTAATTAGGGAAAATGAAAAAAGACAACCAATTCCTAGTTCATATATTTTGAGATATAAAATGCACAAATGAGTGCTTGTTTTTTTACTTGAACACATTTGTGTGAACTGTGTCGAATTTTAGCAACCAGGCAATTAACAAGTGATTTCACTTGCTGTCTTTTGACGACAGATAATCATGTTTTACTGACAACGGTGGAAAGAACTGTACTATAGCTCCATTTGCCAAAACATCCTGCTCCTCCCTCTTTCATCTGTCCCCTCCATTTCCCTCTCTCAGGCAACCACCATCCGGGTATCCGCGGAAAGAACATATACTGTGTATTTATATTTATTGATTCCGAATTGATATAGATTTTCCTTACCGGTTAGCGGCTAATTCCAATACAGCGTTTGCCGTAAGGTTTGTGTTCCTACGTGCATCACAGCCTACGTAAGAAAACCACAAAATTGCACCTAAAATGGTGGCCATTACGCACTTCATTTAATGGAGATTAATGCACCTGCTGTTTAGAAGTCAAATCTTTGTTGACCAGTCGCAAATAACGTTATTGCTAGGTCATCTCATGCCTGGTAACCAATAGCAATTCAGATTAGCTTTCCCAGGGAATCACATGGGCTATGACACAAGCTCTAGTCCAAGTGGCCACTCCTTACCCAAGCGCCAGACAATGGAGTATCAACAGAGACTTGCTTCGCGTTCATTCCTGCATCGCTTTCATTTGGAAAAAGGACATTATAGATCAATATTTCTGACTAGGTTTGAACGGGCAAGAGTATTTAGTATATGATAATTTGTATGGAAACAGTATCTGGATGCAATGCGTAAGCGTAATGGCCAGACAGCTCCAACAACTCAGAGACATGAACCATCCACATATGAAGCAAGTACATCGCTGTTTATGAATAATGGTATCCTACAGCATCGTTTGTATATAGAAAAATTATGTAAAAAAATATTCTGTCAACATAGTATGGGGATGTTATTGTTGTCCAAAAATATTACCATACCCTATTGCAGGAATGTGTATCATAAAACTTTTTTAGCCATTCGAAGAGATGAGGTTTCAAAATGGTGTCCCAAAAGTCTGTTTTTATGTGTGTGTTTTTGTAGCCAAAGGGGTTGTGCTCACCAGAATGCATCATAATAGATTATTTCTCTTACAGAAATGATTCTAGGACCCAAAATGTGCAAGTAGTGAAATCCAGCCAAAAACACCCTGGACATGGGAGGGTCTGGCCTTCTAGGCAGAGATCTTCCTCTGTCCCCTGTCTGTTCTTTTGCCAGTCCTAATCTTGTGACCCCATGTGACGCCTTTGGGTGCCTCTCTTACATTACAGTTGTTAACTCAGTCTCAGGAAAAGGACATGAGATACAGAGTTGAGGAAGAAAATGGTGTCCGTTTGACACCACAGACTGAGCAGAACATACTGTTAAGTGGCTGGATGATGCTTTGCTCCTTTGTGGTGTTGAATGTGCCTTTTTAATGCTGACATTCTTGGTGCCTTCAGATCGAGTAGTTAAAGTCGTAGACGACCTTGAAAGAAATCTTGAAAAGAACCTTGATTTTCTTTCTCAGAGAACACAATTTTTCAGTGCATTGTGAGCTCTGTTTGGTTCCTTCGTTGAATCCAGGTTCTAGTCTGGAACCCAAAACTATCCACCCACAGGGACAGCTGAAGAACCATTATGAAACCTTAGAGTGTGATGTCTCACACAACTAGGTTTAATTTTGATCCAAATGTTTCTTTCTTCATTATGGAACACCTATAAATTAACCCTCATTGCTCTTTGAGTCAAATCAGGGTACATTGATGCGTTGTGTAAAATAAATTAATCTAGTTTGAAGTGGACATACCAGTCTCCATTATGAACAGTTTGTGTTTATGTTCATTTTCCCAGACCCACTCTCTTACGATTCGAATGAGATGGAGAGATCAGAGGAAACAGGTTAGTACAGCTGTTGTTGTACATCCTCTTCTCTGTAATTAATCTGACTTCTCTGTTCTGGATGTTCAGTAATTAATCTGACTTCTCTGTTCTAGATGCTGAGTTTGTGGACAGAAACCGGGCTCAGCTCATTCAACGGGTTACCATGGTACTGCCTATAGCAGATGACCTGCTCCAGAGTGGTGGGATGCATGAAGAGATGTATGATACAATCAGAGACACCAGGCCCAGTCAGAACCAGATGAGAGAGCTCTACAACGTGTTAAACACAAGCAAAGTCAAATCAGCCTTCTACAGAAGCCTGCAGGAGAAAGAGCCTTACTTGGTCCAGGAACTGGGCAAGTCCTCTCTGTCTCTATTTTACATCAGTGTCCTCTAAACCAGGGAATCAAGTGTGGAATTAACAAGTCAAATGTTCATTTTATATTCCAGTTGAATGGACTAGGACCCATGGGGAGACAAAAGGTATATTAGCTAAGAATATCATAACAAAGTGTATACTCTTACATACACACAAAAATAAACACAGACACACTTACATACACACACATTTGTAATTATACTAACTGGAGTTTGGAAAATGTGTTATTATTTTCCAGTAGATGTCATCACACAGAGAGTTAAAGAAAAACATAAAGCCGGTCTGAAGGAGAAGTTTATTTTCCTGTATGAAGGCACTGCAGAGGAACCAACTCGACTTGATAGGATCTACACACATCTCTACATCACACAGGGAGAGAGTGAAGGGGTTAATAAAGAACATGAGGTTAGACAGATTGAAGATACATCCAGGAGAAGAAACACATCAGACACTCCAATCAACTGTAATGACATCTTCAAACCCTCACCTGGAGAGAAGAGAGAAGAGAGAACCATCAGAACCGTAATGACGAAGGGCATCGCTGGAATTGGAAAAACAGTCTCAGTGCAGAAGTTCATCCTGGACTGGGCAGAGGGAAGAGCCAATCAGGATGTGGATTTCATCTTTGTGCTTCCTTTTAGAGAGCTCAATTTGATTCAAGATGATCAATACAGCCTGCAAATAATTTTTAATTATTTTCACCCTGAACTTGAAGAGATAAAAGATGCACACAGATATGCTGAATGTAAAGTCATGTTCATCTTTGATGGTCTGGATGAAAGCAGACTTCCTTTAGCTTTTAACAAGAATAAGAAACTGAGGAATGCAAATGAGGCATCGTCAGTTGACAGGTTGATGACAAACCTCATTGATGGAAATCTACTCCCCAACGCTCTCATATGGATAACCTCACGACCCGCAGCAGCCAATCAGATCCCTCGTAGGTACATCAGCAAGGTGACAGAAGTACGAGGGTTCAGTGACAAACAGAAAGATGAGTACTTCAAGAACCGATTCAGAGATGAGAACCAGGCCAGGAGAATCATCTCACATATTAAAACATCAAGAAGCCTCCACATCATGTGTCACATCCCAGTCTTCTGTTGGATTACTGCCAGGGTTCTTCAGTACATGATGACTGAAGGAAACAGTGGAGATATCACAACTCTCACTGAGATGTACACTCACCTCACACTTATTCAGACAAATCTGAAAAGCATGAAGTATAATGGTTCAACTGAGGATGATTGTGATACAATAACAGAAAGCAACAAGGACATGATTATCAAACTGGCACAACTGGCATTTAAACAGCTGGTGAAGGGAAACATCCTATTCTATAAGAAAGATCTGGAAGAATGTGGTATTGATGTCAGTGAAGCCTTGGTGTATTCTGGGTTTTGTACAGAAATCCTGAAAGAAGAGTTTGGGTTGTATAAGAAGAAGGTTTACTGCTTTGTTCACCTGAGCTTCCAGGAGTTCCTTGCTGCTATGTATGTTTTCCACTGCTGTGTGACAAAGAACATCAAGGACCTGAAGTGTTTCGTTGGAGATGTGTCTTCAGAATGTCCCTTGAATGAGCTGCTGAAGATGATAGTGGATAAAACCTTGGTGAGTGAGAATGGACACCTGGACCTGTTTCTCCGCTTCCTTGTTGGCATCACACTGGAGTCCAACCAGAGCCTGTTACAAGACCTGCTGCAACAGACAGAGATCAGCTCAGAGACTGTTGAGGAAGTAAAGAAATACCTCAGGAAGCCAAATGTAAAGCAAGTCTCACCTGACAGGTACATCAATCTACTCATCTGTTTGACGGAGATGAAAGATGACTCAGTACATGAGGACATTGACAAGTTCCTGAAGTCAGGAAACCAAACAGGACAACATCTCTCAGAAACACACTTCTCAGCACTGGCCAACGCACTGCTGATGTCAAAGGGTGTACTGGATGAGATTGACCTGAGGAAATACATCTGGTCATCTGGGTTTGAGAGACTGTTCCCAGCTGTCAGGAAATGCAGAAAGGCTATGTAAGTAATATCACAATGTCAAGCTCACAACTATCACAAATTAATTAATTATTATGTATTTATTAAATTTTATCCCAAGACTTTATCACTGCTCTATGATAGTTTTATTTTTTGGGGCACTTTGACGACGATGATGATGATGGTCATGTGTGATAACAATTTAAGTTGTTAAAAACAACAAAATGCACTTATTTTCAAGCCTATATAAAATAAACCCACACAGAGACGTGTAAACGTAAAGAGAAAAACAGAGGACACTGTTTGAGGACAGGATCGTAGCACATGTTCAGAGAGAAGTGGAGGGGAATGTAGACATTCCTGCCTTCAGTTCTTTCACGATTTTTACAAATCTCTGCCTCTCATTTGCATCTAGCTAGCATCCACAGCTAACAGAAAACCCACATTTAGTTCTCATTTGCATCTAGTTAGCGTCCACAGCTAAC
This sequence comes from Esox niger, assembly GCA_016801105.1. Classification (NCBI taxonomy): domain Eukaryota; kingdom Metazoa; phylum Chordata; class Actinopteri; order Esociformes; family Esocidae; genus Esox; species Esox niger. The sequence goes on from JACXGJ010004346.1 coordinate 8,968, forward strand.
AGAAAACCCACATTTAGTTCTCATTTGCATCTAGCTAGCGTCCACAGCCAACAGAAAACCCACATTTAGTTCTCATTTGCAGCTAGCTAGCGTCCACAGCTAACAGAAAACCCACATTTAGTTTTCATTTGATGTCATGTGGTCGGCAGGCGGAGGGTAAACACTCAGCAGACTTTCCAAACATTTTGCCCAAATGAGCAGTGACATCTGTGTGAGGTAATCCGCAGAGAAGGCAACGGGCAAAACTGGGGAATCACTGTGAGGTGCGACGGTAGCGTCGGCGTAGAAGTCCGGCAAAAAACGAAAACAACAAAACGACAACAACACCCCGACTCAGTTGTTATATTTTTCTATAACAAGGACGAAAGACAAAAGACAGCACCGCGCGTTCAACTAACAACAGGACACAATGATCGGTGAGCTGGACGTGACAACAGGATATACATGTACATACGTAATTACGGATGAGGCGCAGGTGGGTTTATGGGAGGCGCGGCAACCACCGTCTCCTGCTGGCGGTTGGCACACCGGTGAGGTGGAGCACCGGAGAGGGAGAGATCGCGCAGCGGCACGAGGGACCAACGTGTCAAGCTTTGCCTCCCCGTGGAACCAGGCATTTGAGGAACTTCATTTTAATTTTGGGTTGCCTTGTGGTTAGGGCATCTGAATAGTGTCCAGAGGGTCCCTGGTTCTAAATCACCTGCCACCAAGTGTGGTGGTACGTGACTACATTGGAATCAAGAGAATGAACCGGTGATCATTCTAACTATTTAATGCAAGAATAAAAGTATAAAAGAGTAACCCCCTATGCTTCCCTATCAAGAAGAAAGAAGATAACAAATGAAGCAGAAGCCCCCTCCCTAGTGTCCTGCCCCCTTATATGCGTATTGTTGGTCCTTTGCCTACGTGTGACCCCATCCTATTGGCTGCTACTGTTCTGCCCAATGTTATTGCTAGGCTAGAGTGCAGTGCTAAAAATGTATATATGTTTATGCACATATGCTGTTGAGTTTCCTCAGTCTTGTCACAGAAACAAGTGTGTTGTTTCCTGTTTTGGTTGCCCGTTAACAGTTTCTAGGTATTTTAACTTATCCTGTGTCATGTATGCATGTGAGACCTAAAGATAAAGTGTTGCAGTCTTCAAGCTGTTAGTTATTCCACTATATTTCCCCCCCAAGAGGTTTAGTAAACCTCGCCAACTATATGAAACTCTAAAAAGCACAGTGTTATTTGACAAGAAATAACTTCCTAATTTTGGCAACTGTTGTACCCTGACCTGCTTGTTGTGATCACAATGTTTTCTCTATTTCTACAGACTGGCTGGCTATGAACTATCTAAGGAGGACCATGAAACAGTGGCCTCCATCCTCCAGGCAGAAGACTCACATCTGAGAGAACTGCACCTAGATTACAGAGTTTCTATTGATCACCCCAGCAATGAGGATGATGATGATGAGGAGGAGGATGATGAGGATGATGATGAAGATGATGAGGATGAGGATAAAGACGTCGGTCTCACTATTGTCTGTGCTGCTCTGAAACATCCAGACTGTAAACTGAAAACACTGGGGTGACTAGTATTGAAGACGTTTTTACATGTTAAAAACATTCAGGACTTGATCTGTAGTTTATTTCTTAAGGTCTCCCTGTCCTGCATTACATCCCACTGAATGACTGACATTGTCTCTGTTTTAACAGACTGGATATCTTTAAACTTTCTGAAAAGGACTGTAGATCTCTGGCATCTGTTCTCCAATCTGCAAACTCACCTCTGAGAGAACTGGACCTGAGGCACTGTAAGCTCTCTGAGAATACGATCGGACTCTTTACGGCTCTGAAAATTCCACACTGTAAACTACAGACTCTGAGGTAAGAACTTTACTTAGGAAGAGGTCCTCAAATGACAAAAACATAGATTGTTTGACTGTCTGTCAAGGACTAATAGCCCTCACATGTTTGCATGCTACAATATTTTTCCCATTTAGGCTGAACAGGTGTTATCTGACAGAAAGATGTTGTAAAGTGTTGGTCTCAGCTCTCAGTTCAAACTCCTCTCATCTGAAAGAGTTGGACCTGAGTCAAAATAACCTGCTGGATTCTGGAGTGAAGCTGCTCTCTGTGGGACTGGGACATCAGAACTGTAGAGTGGAAAAACTATGGTTGGTAGCAGAAACATACAGTAAATGTTCAAGAAAAGTATGCTGTTTCAAAGTGTTTCAGCAGCCAGTTTGTCAGCTTAAGCAATGATAAAATTACTGTTTTCATGTCTTACAAGATTTTTGTGAAATGTGTATTTGGCTTGTTTCGCCTGCACCAACTATCTGAATTGGATCCTCAATTTGCTATGTTTTTCCTACACCAGTACAGTACTAAGAGTCTCTTACAGTGACTGGACTACAATACTGGAAATTGAAGAACAATGGGTTCATCCAGAGTTTCACCACCAGATGCCAGCAGTCCTGTTCTTAAATCATGATGACGTCTCTCTGTAGGCTGTCATTCTGTAAAGTCACAGAGGAAGGCTGTGCTTCTCTGGCTTCATCTCTGAGGTCAAATCCCTCCCACCTGAGAGAACTGGACCTGAGCTTCAATCCCCTGGGAGACTCTGGAGTGAAGCTGCTCTCTGATAGACTGGAGGATCCTGGCTGTAGGCTGGAGAAACTAAAGTTAGTACAGTTAGTTACATTTAAACAGATATGATCTGTTTAAATGTACATGACCTCCTCTCCTTTGTACAGCATCATGAATCACATTTTCATTGACAAAATAATAGAATGCCAAACTCTTTTGTTTTCTTTATGTTGTAACTGATTGGGATCCATCAGTACTGATAAGATCTCTTGTCCCCTTTTAGCATTAGATTTGACTTTATTCAGGCTGTCAGCACTCTTTGTTTTTGTCTCTCCCACAGTGTGGATCATATTGAAGAAATCTGGTTGAAACCACAGCTGATGAAGGAATGTAAGTGTGTTAGTTTGAAGGAATCCATTTATTGGACAATATTTGCTAACAAACCTTTTATTAAACTGAAATAGCATGAAGTAAATGGACTAAACCCCAGACACACAAACACACTACCCCCCCAACAACCACCCCCCCACTCTCTCCACACACATCCTTCTCTGTCTTCTAACCGGTCCTCTCATCTGCAGATTAGTGTAATCTCACTCTGGACCAGAACACAGCAAACAGAAACCTCTCCCTGTCTGAGGGGAACAGAAGGGCAGAGAAGGTGAAAGAGGAGCAGCCGTATCCCGATCACCCAGACAGATTTGACCTTTCGACCTGTGTGTTGTGCAGAGGGTCTGACTGGTCGCTGTTACTGGGAGGTGGAGAGGAGAGGCATGGCTCACGTGGCAGTGACATATAAAGGCATCACAAGAAAGGGAAACAGTATGGCTTGTATGCTCGGATGGAACGACAAATCCTGGAGTCTGTACTGCCTGACGGATCATTACATCACCTTCCACAACAGGGAACAGACCATTATACCTGCTCCTCACTGCATCCACCCTCCTCAACCCCAGACAGACCTGGCCTCCCCTCCTCCACCCAGAATAGGAGTGTTTCTGGACTGGCCGGCCGGCACCCTGTCCTTCTATGAGGTCCACTCTGACACAATGACCCACCTGTACACGTTCCACACCACCTTCACTGAGCCCCTCTACCCAGGGTTTAAGCTTGAGTATTCAGTGACCCTGTGTCCGGTAGTGTGACTTCCGGTGTCATTAAGGAACCCCGGGGTCGCCGTGGTAATACAGTGTCACTGTCCTGCTCTAACCAGAAACGTGACATGATGGGTGTCGTTGGAATGTTGTTGTTGAAACCTTTACTTTTATAACTTAGGAGATCTCAGTGGGTTATTGAATCCCGGATTTATAAATATCATTACGAGTTTGTTAACTTATACATTCAGTATACTTAAGTTCAACTTAAACAACCCTTTGTGAGCATATTAATATATGAAATACATTTTCGATTGTCGATTTTGGGACACTTTTTCATACTTAAATGTATATTAAGCATATTTTGATGAAGAGCAAAATACTGTTAACACATTTTAAATGCATTTTCTGAAAATGTTTAAATATAATTATATTACAATTTAAGATAATGGTAATGTGATACTTTAATAAAGCACTTAAAGCAGTTCAATTTAAATGTGATACTTTAATAAAGCACTTAAAGCAGTTCAATTTAAATGTGATACTTTAATAAAGCACTTAAAGCAGTTTAATCTAAATGTGATAATTGAATAAAGCACTTAAAGCAGATCAATTTAAATGTGATTCAAGTATATTCATTAAATACATTTATAATAATATGAATAGTATAATTAAATGACATTTAAAATATTTTGTGTATCATCATAAAGTATTAAAATAATACTTGCAATATGATTGAAATATATAATTAGTATAACTGGAATATGCTTAGATTAGGTACGTGGCTTCAATATTGTCCATTTGTATTGTGTAGCCAATAAATGCCATTGAAATGCAATCATGATGCATCTTTGCTGCTCTAAATGTGATGGTAAAAGATGAGGAGAGAAATAAATGAAAAGTACTTTCAAAAAGGTGTTTCATTGTATAAAATACAAATGCTTTAAACTAAACAGGCAGCCCAACACCAAAGTTAGTGTTTAACAGCATGACTCTATCTTGCTAGAGAGCAGCATTAAACTAAATAGTTTCATGTATAGCTCTAAAAAAGATTCAGACCATTTTCTTTCCTTTCCAAAAAGGTTTTGAGTGAGGAACAGGAGGGTTAAAATTAGGAGACCAGTGCTTCTAACTCAACTTTCCTTTTCAACTTTTTTGGAAAGGAAAGAAAAAGGTCCAGTGGCATCTTAAGATGTTCTGAATCTGTAAGGTAAATGATGGACACGCGACACACGTCTTTAGCTAGACACTCTGACACATAACCAAGTTGTCTAACGCCTATCCAAAACAAATGATTTTCAAAAATAAGAGTTGTGAATCTAATAGTGATTTCAACGTGGAAGGCAATCATATGCTAATAAACTTTCTAGTATTGTTAACAAACACACCAACAATAAACACTACAACCCATCTGAATAAAACAACAAAAACATAACATTGGTGTGGTTTAACAAAATCTTGCTTTTGGTAGAAATCACATGACGTTTGCTGCTCTCGTTGTTGCATTTTGTGCGAACAGCCATTTTAATGTTGTTGATACACGTGCGGAAAAATGCATCAGGACACAGTCTGTCATAGTCTCTAATAAGCACAATATTCCTTCTAATAACGTTCTGCCACAGCTCTGACCCAAGACGCATGTGCTGTGAATTGTATAAACCGAGATGGCTCAGAGGCTGCCCACAGCTGGCAAAAGATATCATACAAACTGAGACGGCCCGGAACCGCCAAAGACACCGGACACATGCTGAGGGAATCATCCAATGCGAAGCAGAACCCGCAAGGCAGGGAACAAAACCACACGGAGCGGAAAAAAGCCCAAGAGCCCAGTCTCCGGACAGCAGCGGACCATGGAACACCACCTTGCGGTAACAAAACACGTACAACCACGCCGTGGGCAATACGGTAAATGGGTCAATTCCAGATAGCAGCGGATAGCGAGGTGCTGCAAGGTACAAAACACTTCCACTGGAAGCAGAAAAAGCCCGTTGAACAGAAGTGTGATCTGCCTAAAACAGAAGTTTGTGAAGAACGGTAAATCAGTGAATACAGGTGGCCAACCAAAAGGGAACTGGTATGGGCCTTTTATGTCCTCTGTCTAGTTTCACAGCTATTGGTGCATGTAAGAGTGGACATTTTTATTGAGAAAACTTTTTTTTTATTGGCAAAATGAACTCTGGCAGCCCAATTCTGATCCAGTAATTGGTGGTTTGATATTTTGATAATAATTGGGGGAAAAAATCCAAATCTGATATAAATTCAATTACATTAGCCTCTTATTAAGGTTACTTGTGTGTCATTAGACAATTATTCCGCTAATGACATTAACGTGAGTGTTACCCCTGTGTCTATTTATGTTTTACTTTCTTCTGTCCTAATTACAGGTGTTTCTCATTGGTGGTTCCCACCTGTCAGTCATCAGTTTGTTTGTTCCATTGTTGAGGTGGACCAATCAGTCCTGATGGTACCACCTCTTCATGTTCCCAATATAAAGCAAAAACATCAACCTTCCTAGTCATTTTTATTTCTCCCCAGACACATTTTCCATTCTCACCCACTTGGAAATGCATACATTTTGGTACAACATACATTTTTTTGGCAGACAGAAGACATTCCTTAATAGACCAATTTTTTTTCATTTTGCATCTCACTCTGTCCTGTTTCATGTGAGTATGTATTGCTTTGGTATCTTGTTGCCGTTGTCTAGTCACCGTCTAACCTACGCCGTTAGTTTGTAAATGGGAAAAGGGGTTGCTCTTGGGTATACACTACCTGTAGAAAAACTTTGTTACACTAGTTAGAACTGGGTGGACCACCCACTGTGTTCTGTTTGGTTAGTAGAAAGCAAAGCGCTTCCTGAGGCAGGCGAGATAACCGCTCTGAGTCTTCTACAATAATGCGTAATGATATTGGGGAACACTTGGCAAGGGATCTGAAACCTTTCCTTCATACATTATTTCTCCAAATCCTAGAGATTCTGAGATTTTGGAGACTTTCCTTTTCAGGTCATCCCACAGGTTTAGGTTAGGGGACTGTGGTCAGTGAATTGTTTTTTTTCTGCTAGAAGATACAACCATGGCCCAGTTTAAAATGGCAGAGGTAGTCAGGTTTGGATTTAATATCTGCTTTGTCCTTGTTGGAGTCCATAATACCATGTGTCCTAACAAGTTGTCCAGGGCCTTTGGAAGAGCCCAGAGTAAAGATCCACCAACATACTTCACAGAGGTACTTTTCTGCATGACTGTCTTTCTGTCTACGCCAAACCCACCTCTGGTGTTTATTTCCATAAAGCTCGATTTTATTCTCATCTGACTATAAAACCCACGGAAGGTTGCAGAAATAGTTTGCTTTATTATGATTGATTATTATTATTACATTTGTTATCAGCAAAAGCTCCCAAACAACGTGTGGTTAATTAGTCTGAGTAAAGTTTATTTGTCCCCAAAACACGACCAACATCTTTAATTCTCTAGCTGTGAAGTTTGGAGATTAAACCATTCTCTTTACTGTGCGTATTGTCACAACACCTCTTCCAGGCCAATTTTTAACATTTCCCCTTGCTTTAAAGTTCTTAATCTTTTCCCTAGTAGTGAAAATGGGCATTTTCAATCGACAAGCTATTTTCTTATAGCCAATTCCTGATTTGGGTTGGTCAATAGCTTTTTGTTGCACATCATTATTGTATTCTCTGGTTGTTCCCATTGTGATGGATAACTGTGGAAATTTGGCCTTTGTGGCACCTTATATTTATACCCCAGTGAAACCGGAATTCATGGCTTACCACATACGTGTTCCTAATCACTCAGGTAAACTTACAAGGGCAAATATGGGAATATGTCACAAACTCCTTGTAGTGGTTGAGGACGGACCATGCGTAGTCATAGGTTTCTAGTTCGGTATGCTCTTTTAATATAGATAGACAAAACACAAAACAACAGAAAAGAAAAGAGTCGGGGACAGAAGGGGGCGCCGCGGGTTCGGGCGGCGGAGCAGCCGGGACAGAAGGGGGCGCCGCGGGCTCGGGCGGCGGCGCGGCCGGTTAAGCAGCGGGCGCCGCGGAATGAGTTCATGGCTGTTGGTAAACTGGAGAATGCGGGAGATGGCTGACCAATCCGTCACCTCACCGTCACAATATATGGGAATATGGGAATATTCTTCAGTTAGCGTTGACTAAGGATGCCAATAATTGTAGATGAAACATGTTTTGTAGAAAAATAACAGTGTTGAATTAAATGTATTCAGTACACCAAAGGGAGCAAGGCCATCTGTAGAGTGGGTTATGTGCCTGCTTAAGGTAAGTCTCTATACCAACTACAGAGAAATCGGAATCAGTCTCTTTGAGACATTTCAGTACAGTCTAAGATATATGAAATAGATTTCAGAAACCTGACAAAGTATGGGACTCTTTACAATAAATATTATGGTACAGCATTCAAAATAAAATGTCTTCTGCAAATGAGAACGTTTACAGTAATAGTGAAATGTAATTCTAACTACTGTATCTGCATGATTTAATGTGTTTAATCAAATGAAGATGTTTCTAATTGTGAGCATTTTCCTTTTCAGGGAAAGAAAATCTGGCAAACAAATAACAGAGGTGCAACTGAGTTTGTTGTTAAACGAGCGCATGTGAATATTAAAAGCTTGAGAGCAATGATACCAAAAAATCACCATGGATACATACATAAAAAGGTTCCGCTATTTCCTCATCCTGAATTTCACGTGAAGGAAGTCTGTCACGTCACGACATTAACAGGCCTGAACAGAATAATGCATTCGAGTGGATTTAAAGCAGGTAAAGGCGGTTTCATTTGGTGGGGTCTCCACATCACCAAGGAGGACATTAAAGCAGCAAATAATCGCTTCCTTGAAAAAAAATCAGTTCACCCAGATAACCGTCAATTCCTGAGTAAATTCACGACATCCCCAGTCTTCAAGGAGGGGTCTCGATATGGAAACTTCAAGTTCACGTTCCCCTTGGAGGATCTCATGCAGATGTACCAAGAGCAGATATGTGGAGGAACGACGCCTGTCCTCAGAGTCCATAAAACCACAGTTTACAAACAGGAGATCATGTACTCAGTGGTTGTCCATAGTGCAGAAGTGGAGGAGTTTGATGGGTATCCACATCTTGCTGTTGAGGATAAAGAGGCAATATGTGCCTATAAAAACGGCCACATTATTTGGCACGCAGAGGCGATATGTCAAACCCATAGTAAGATGCTGTTCATCAACAAAGACAGGACATTTGAAATAAGACAACTGAAAATGTGTACGTTTTTTGTTTGGGACCAAGTGACGCTGGCTTTCCATATGCGAGACGCCCAGAAACTCGAGGTAGATGAGAGGGTACTAAAAGAAAAGCTCCGCGCTTGTGAGGCTACCAATCCTTTTCTCCAGAAGGAGCGGTTAGACCTACAGAAAGCAGAAGAGGTGGTTGCTACCATAAAGTAAATACCTGTGCTGTGATGAATTCAGAAAGGTTGGTCATCTTTTGCTTTTCATTGACTTTAATTCAGTGCTCCGTCCCCTTATGAACCCCCTGGTCACTGACGACTGTGGCCACATAACAACCCCCTGCCCATCAAGCCTGCAGTCTTGAGTTCCAACAATGACGAGTCTACCTTCCTGAGAAGATTAGAGCCCTGGCAGATTGGTGCCAGGAAAACAACATCTCTCTTAACCTCAACAAAACTACAGAGGTGATAGTTGGCTAAGGGCAGTAGGTGAGGATTTTACATGACCCAATCCACACCAACAGGCCCGCAATGAAGATGATAAACAATTTTAAGTACCTCAGTGTGAACATCACAGAGGACCTGGACTTATGCAGTGTAGCACTCCATTTTTTGTAACAGTTGTTGACTTGTTCGCGCCTGCCACTTTACCACAGGCCAAAAAAAAGCAAGCAGCAAAAACAGATTGATTCGCAGTGGCTAGGAAAAACTCCTCAGTAGGGTCCAAATTTAGGAAGAAACCTAGAGAGGAGCCAAACTCTCAATATGGGGGGTGGCCAGTCCTCTTCTGGCTGTGACAGCTGAAAATGATATGATTACATTACCTTTTAAGGCTACATGGTTTATTAACACTAGATCCCAAGATAAGTGGAAAATGCTAATACTGTATATTTCTATTAATAGATTCAGAATGGTAAAAGATAGCAACTCGTGTTTTGTCCCCTCTTCTCCTGACATTCCATAAAAAAGATTTGTATATGGCTTGTTTTCTTCGGGTATAACAGCCTGCGCATGACGACGCCAAAGCTGCACCAAAAATTGGTTGCCATTACGCTCATGATAGAGTGGCTCTCTGTCTTACTTGTGTGTATGGAGATTTACACAGAGAAGGAAACAAGGACAATTTTGAAAATTCCCTTAGAGTCAGGTAGTCATTTCCTTAGGGAGGCCCTGGACAGGGACCAACAGGCAAGAAGTCAATCCACCCACATTGCCAAGCATCAACCAAAGGGACACCAACCAACTACAACCACCCTGAATGAGTGCAGAGTACTGGCAATAGAGTTAACTCCAACTGCTAGAGGGACGCGACGGAGAAACAACAGCATGCCAGTGACTCCGCCCCCGAATGGCGTTCGTAAATTGGCTGAGAGGAATATTGCTGCTGGATTTCACTCCCCTGGATGTCCCTTGGACCTCGTTGCATGCCATGGCTGACTACTGGAGACAGAAAAACATGATCTCTGCCCCTTTTCCAAGCTCACCACCAGATAAAGGTTCCGTGTCATATCCTGGAATTCGCACGAGTGATCCAGCAGAAGATATAGTTGGCGACAGTAAGAAGGGGACAGCAGGATATGACACGCTCTTCCAAGTGAGGCCAGTCATTGATGACATAGAAACTGCTTGTAAGTCCATCCACCAACACCAGCAGAACCGCTACATTGATCTAACCCGTCTCTTTCTCTACACCGTCTCTTTCTCTACCCCTTTTCTTTCTTTACCCATCCTCTTTCTCTAACCTGTCTCTCTCTACCCCTTCTCTTTCTGTACCCTGTCTCTTTCTCTACCTGTTCTCAACCTTGTCTTTTTTTCTACCCCTTCTCTTTCTCTACCCCAGTCTCGGGTTCATTATTGACATGCTCAACCCGTACTGCACTACCAGGCCTCTCAGATCAGCTGTGAAAGACTGCTGTCTGTTCCGGAGTTTAGACTAAAAACTAACCGGGCCTTTGCTGTACGGGCCCCTAGACTCTGGAACAGACTACCGCAGAATGTTGGAGATGCTACAACAGTGCATTCTATTATATCTCACCTAAATTCTATTTTATAATGTGGCTTTGACTAATATTTTATCATTGGGATTTTAATATATAGATTTTTCTTTTTACTTCCTTGATATTTTTTAAATAACATGTTTTTAATATATTTATTTTTAGGTATCTCAATTTGTGTGTGAAGCACTAAATAGCACTGTATGAATAAAGTTATTATTATTCATGTTAACCTGGTCCAACAGCACAGGTTAGTCCTCTGAGTTTATTCAAGCTCCACTTTAGAGACTCTGTGGTCAAAACTTTGTGTGAAAACAAGTAAATTGGCTGAGAGGAATATTGCTGCTGGATTTCACTCCCCTGGATGTCCCTTGGACCTCGTTGCATGCCATGGCTGACTACTGGAGACAGAAAAACATGATCTCTGCCCCTTTTCCAAGCTCACCACTAGATAAAGGTTCCATGTCATATCCTGGAATTCGCACGAGTGATCCAGCAGAAGATATAGTTGGCGACAGTAAGAAGGGGACAGCAGGATATGACACGCTCTTCCAAGTGAGGCCAGTCATTGATGACATTGAAACTGAGTGCAAGTCCTTCCACCAACACCAGCAGAACCGCTACATTGATCTAACCCGTCTCTTTCTCTACCCTGTCTCTTTCTCTAACCAATCCCTACCCAGTCTCTTTCTCTACCGGGTCTCTTTCTCTACCCCGTCTCTTTCTCTACCCCGTCTCTTTCTCTACCCCGTATCTTTCTCCACCCCGTATCTTTCTCTACCCCGTATCTTCTCTACCTCGTATCTTTATCTACCCCGTATCTTCTCTACCCCGTCTCTTTCTTTACCCCGTCTCTTTCTTTACCCCGTCTCTTTCTTTACCCCGTCTCTTTCTCTACCCCGTATCTTTCTCTACCCCGTATCTTTCTCTACCCCGTATCTTTCTCTACCCCGTATCTTCTCTAACCCGTATCTTCTCTACCCCGTCTCTTTCTTTACCCCGTCTCTTTCTCTACCCCGTCTCTTTCTCTACCCCGTCTCTTTCTCTACCCAGTCTTAACCTGTAAGATTATATGTAAGATTAAAAGAGCAATATTTTTGCCAACAGGTATTTACATTTTGTAAGAATTATGGTTGTTGTTACAAACATTTATGTAAAAATATGTTGGTAATCAAATGTATATTATAATGTCCCTTTTAAATCAGCAGTTGTCACAAAGTACTTTTACAAAACACTCTGCCTTTAATCCCAAGGAGCAAACAACAGTAGTGTTGACTTTCAGGGTCTAGAAAAAGCTTCCTAAGAAGGCTGACATTTAGGAAGGGACCTAGAGAGGAACCAGGCTGAAAGGGGTGACCAGTACTCTTCTGGTTGTGTCAGGTGAACATATTATGAGTCCAAATTGTAATCATTAATAAAGGCATGCCGGCTGAGCCCAGAGTCTATTTAATCCTAGTCCAGATCCGAGGCATGACCAGATGGACAAGGACAGGGACAAACGGGGAGTGGGGTCAGCAGAGTTGGGTAATATATTAGATGCATATTTTGGGAGAAACATACAGGTCCAGCCATGCTACAATTATAAATGATGTGCTTGTAAAATGTTTCCATCCTGATTTGTGAATACTTTAAATAATATATTATTTAAACTATCCGTGGCCACACAATTTTATTAAAATATTTTAAAAATATTACATTTTTAATATATATTTTGAGTAGAGCAATAATCTGTCTTTTACTGGGATATATATCTGCTTGTCAGCAAGAACACAAGAACACATTTTCCTATAATTATTCATGATAAATATTACACTTCTTAAGACCTGTTATAACAAATGCTTATATGGACTTAAAGTGTTGCTGTAGAAACCAACACAAGAAGCACTTGCATTAACTTCCTGTTCTCTTTAGATTCTCGGGTCTCATTGCTAACATGCTCTGGGTTATTTGTGAAAGAACGTGAGCCGCGTTTCTAGGAAGTGTTTTACAGAAGTGACTGCAAAAATATCAGATAAAAACGGTAAGAAATAATATCTGACTTAAACTGATGACAGGTTTCTTCTTTAAAAAATAATCTTACCGTTACTATTTGTTTGGTTTGGTTATTATTGTTTGGTTTGTTTCAATAAGGTGACAGTTGGCTATTTTGCTGACCACTAAATTAGTCGGTTAAGCCAGTGACAAGAGCAGGCTATATTTAGCCTGAGTTGTGAGCAACAACAATAAAGTAGCATTCATTTGCTCACACGTGTCAAAGTTAATTAACCACATTGTGTTCTCATTCTTGGAATATAAACCTTTCAGTCGGGTTGACCTGGTAGTAGTGGGTTTTATACAGTACAAATACCAGCCTGGTTGTAGTGGGTTTTATACAGTACCAACACCAGTCTGGTAGTAGTGGGTTTTATACAGTACCAACACTGTAACACTGTTAGACTGTAAAGAGATGGGAAGTACTCTGTCCAAGAGGAGAGAAGAGGGGGACTCCCCCAAAGTCTTCAGGGGGTGGGAAAGAGAAAGAAAAGAAAAACAAGAGGATGGGAACACAGAAGTGAGAGAAGGAACAGGTCCTGCTGTCCCAAAACCAGTATCTCTGAGGAGACACGAGACAGTAGAGATGACAGAAGGAGAGTCAGTGGAGAAATATCCTCAAGCCAAAGGTAAGACGGGTCCCCAAAAGGTTCTGTCTGAGGCCTCTGTCTCTGAGTGATCCTTCTGTAAATTTTTTTATCATAGAGAAACCAGATGCATTTGTGGACAGGCACAGAGCTGATCTCATTCAGAGGGTTACCATGGTGATGCCCATAGCAGATGACCTGCTCCAGAGGGATATGATTCATAGAGAGATGTACTCCAACATCCATGTTGCCCGGACCAGTCAGGACCAGATGAGGGAGCTCTACAAAGTCTTAAACTCAGGGGGAGTTCAAGTCAAATCAGCCTTCTACAGGATCCTGCAGGAGAAAGAGTCTTATTTGGTCCAGGAACTGGGTAAAACTGCACTATGTGTCTCTCATTCATTCAACCCAAATAATGTATCTATTGAATACCGATTTGTTTTATTTTTGATAAATGTTATCGCCACAGTTGGGGTGGGACACTTAAGAAAGTAGTCACCTTGCCGGTTTCCTTTAAGCTGAGAGATGGCCCTTGAAAAATGGGACCACGCTCAAATTCATATACAGAACTGTGGATATCAGTCATTACCCTCCATCTGATGAATATTTTGCTGTGCAGTGTTTCTTAATATCTACATTTAAAAATGTTCCGTAAAAGTACCAAGAAGTATATAGAAAAATATCCACCTCTTTTTCTTACTGAAACAGAAAATTGTGCCGAGATCAGCAGCACCAGACAGAGCAAAGGTATGTCTCGTAGATATCCGTAAACGCACACACTTTATCATTCACAAACACACCTATAATATATCTATAAACACACGCACGTTATCATCCACAAATACACACTAACCTCCGTAATCACACTTAATGTTTAATTTGTAAAAACACACATTACCATCCATAAACACATTATCATCTGTTATCACGTTATCATCAGTGTGCATGTTATGTATTATTATCCATTAAAACACATTATCATCCATGAAAACATGTTATCATCCGTAGACACACACACACACACACACACACACACACACACACGGTATCATCCGGTAATATAATATTTTGTTGGCTGCTCCCCTCCAGAACTTCAGCGCTCTGTTTTCTGAAGGTCCACAACTTTTAGTGTCCTTTAATTTTGTGTCCTCTGGTGTTTCTCCGGTCGATGCATGACTCACCTGGGAACAACAGGATGTGATGTATGACTCACCTGGGAACAACAGGATGTGATGTATGACCACCTAGGAGTTCGCAAAAATGAAAAAGCTCAATCTTGCGTGTCAATACCTCAACTAGATTTTTTAAAGAGATTTTCTAGGTGTGCCTGTTTTTTATGTTAGATTTTAATTGTCTTTGATATTTTTCATGTAAGATCAAGCTGATGTTGGCATTCAGTTTTTTCTTTCATATATATCCAGGGTGCAAGTCGTTCTGGAGGACACTATATGTGAAGCATAAGATACTCAAAACTGATTTGAATATGTAATAAATGTTGTTTTTCTTTTTCTTTGCAGTTGATAACTTCACAGATAGAGTTAAAGAGGAACATAAAGCCAGTCTAAAGGAACAGTTTACTTTTCTGTGTGAAGGAACTGCAGAGGAACAGTCTAGACTCGATAGCATTTACACACATCTCTACATCACACAGGGAGAGAGTGAAGGGGTTAATAAAGAACATGAGGTTAGACAGATTGAATATACATCCGGCAGAAGAAACACATCAGACACTCCAGTCAACTGTAATGACATCTTCAAACCCTCACCTGGAGAGAAGAGTGAAGAGGAGAGACCCATCAGAACCGTCATGACGAAGGGCATCGCTGGAATCGGAAAAACAGTCTCAGTGCAGAAGTTCATCCTGGACTGGGCAGAGGGAAGAGCCAATCAGGATGTGGATTTCATCTTTGTGCTTCCTTTTAGAGAGCTGAATTTGATTCAAGAGGATCAATACAGCCTGGACGATATTTTGAATTATTTTCACCCTGAACTTAAAGAGTTAAGAAATGCAAAGAAATACATTGACTGTAAAGTCATGTTTATCTTTGATGGTCTGGATGAAAGCAGACTTCCATTAGATTTTAATCACAGCGTAATGCTGAGTGGTCTAAATGAAAAATCTTCCGTTGACAGGTTGATGACAAATCTCATTAATGGCAAACTGATCCCCAAAGCTCTCATATGGATAACCTCACGACCCGCAGCAGCCAATCAGATCCCTCGTAGGTACGTCAGCAAGATTACAGAGGTACGAGGGTTCAGTGACAAACAGAAAGAAAAATATATTGAGAAGAAAGTCATGGATAAGAACCAGGCCAGGAGAATCATCTCACACATCAAGACATCAAGAAGCCTCCACATCATGTGTCACATACCAGTCTTCTGTTGGATTACTGCCAGGGTTCTTCAGTACATGATGACTGAAGGAAACAGTGGAGATATCACAACTCTCACTGAGATGTACACTCACCTCACACTTATTCAGACAAATCTGAAAAGCATGAAGTATAATGTTCAACATGAGAGTGATTTGGATATTATCCTTGAAAGGAACAAGGACATAATTATCAAACTGGCACAACTGGCATTTAAACAGCTGGTGAAGGGAAACATCCTATTCTATAAGAAAGATCTAGAAGAGTGTGGTATTGATGTCAGTGAAGCCTTGGTGTATTCTGGGTTTTGCACAGAAATCCTGAAAGAAGAGTTTGGGTTGTATAAGAAGAAGGTTTACTGCTTTGTTCACCTGAGCTTCCAGGAGTTCCTTGCTGCTATGTATGTTTTCCACTGCTGTGTGACCAAGAACATCAAGGACCTGAAGTGTTTTGTTGGAGATGTGTCTTCAGAACGGCCCTTGAATGAGCTGCTGAAGATGATAGTGGATAAAACCTTGGAGAGTGAGAATGGACACCTGGACCTGTTTCTCCGCTTCCTTGTTGGCATCACACTGGAGTCCAACCAGAGTCTGTTACAAGGCCTGCTTCCACAGACAGAGATCAGCTCAGAGACTGTTGAGGAAGTAAAGAAATACCTCAGGAAGCCGAATGTAGAGCAATTCTCACCTGACAGGTACATCAATCTACTCATCTGTTTGACAGAGATGAAAGATGAATCAGTACATGAGGACATTGACAAGTTCCTGAAGTCAGGGAACCAAACAGGACAACATCTCTCAGGAACACACTTCTCAGCACTGGCCAACGCACTGCTGATGTCAAAGGGTGTACTGGATGAGATTGACCTGAGGACATACAACTGGTCACCTGGCTGTACGAGACTGGTCCCAGCTGTCAGGAAATGCAGAAAGGCAGTGTAAGTAATATGATCATGTTAAAATCACAACTATTCCAAATCAATGAAGTATTATGTATTTTTTAACTTTTATCTCAAGGCAACTTATGTTGTTGCCTTCTCACTTCTTTCTTTGATTTCTACAAAGCTTTACCGTGGAGAGCTTACCTTTTTGTTCCTCCTTGTCTATTATTTGGATGATAGCCTCCAGCTAGCATCCAAAGCTTACAAGGTACAAAGTACACACAGCATGTCCCTGTTCTAAATCCCCTGCCACCAAGGTGAAGCTACTCAAAAGAATAAATGTTTCCAACTGTTATTATTTTAGAATAAGTAACTTCATCGAAGACTTTCTCCAGAATGTTTGCAAATGTCGTATCCAGACCTGCATGTTGTGATCAGCCATGTGACAGTGTGAATCATATTGTCTGTTTCTACAGACTGGCTGGCTATGAACTATCTAAGGAGGACCATGAAACACTGGCCTCCATCCTCCAGTCAGAAGACTCACATCTGAGAGAACTGCACCTGAATTACAGAGTTTCTGTTGATCGTCACAACGCCGAAGACGATGATGTGGATAGCGATGAAGACGTCTGTCTGACTATTCTCTGTGCTGCTCTGAAACATCCAGACTGTAAACTGAAAACACTGAGGTGAATAGTATTGAAGAGGTTTTTACATCTTAAAAACATTCAGGACTTATTGCTCTGTAGTTTATTTTTTAAGGTCTCCCTGTCCTGCATTACATCCCACTGAATGACTGACATTGTCTCTGTTTTAACAGACTGGGTAACTTTAGACTTTCTGAGGTGGACTGTAGATCTCTGGCGACTGTTCTCCAATCGGCAAACTCACCTCTGAGAGAACTGGACCTGAGGAACTGTATGCTCTCTGAGAATAGGATCAGACTCTTTACGGCTCTGAAAATTCCACACTGTAAACGACAGACTCTGAGGTTAGAACTGTACTTAGGAAGAGGTCCTCAAATGACAAAAACATAGATTGTTTGACTGTCTGTCAAGGACTAATAGCCCTCACATTTTTGCATGCTACAATATTTTCCCCATTTAGGCTGAACAGGTGTTATCTGACAGAAAGATCTTGTGAAGTGTTGGTCTCAGCTCTCAGTTCAAACTCCTCTCATCTGAAAGAGTTGGACCTGAGTCACAATGACCTACTGGATTCTGGAGTGGAGCTGCTCTCTGTGGGACTGGGACATCAGAACTGTAGAGTGAAAAAACTAAGGTTGGTAGTAGAAACATACAGTAAATGTTCATGAAAAGTATGTTGGGTCAAAGTGTTTTAGTAAAAAGTTGATCCGCTTAAGCAATGATAAAAGTACTGTTTTCATGTCGTACAAGATTTTTGTGAAATGTGTATTTGACTTGGTTTGCCTGCAAACATTTTTTAGTAGGATCCTCAAATTGCTGTGTTTCCTGCATCAGTACAGGACTAATGGTATTTTACAGTGACTGGAATACAATACTGGAAATTGAAGAACAATGGGTTCAACCAGAGTTTCACCACTTGAGGGCAGCAGTCCTGTTGTTAAATCATGATGACGTCTCTCTGCAGGCTGTCATTCTGTAAAGTCACAGAGGAAGGCTGTGCTTCTCTGGCTTCAGCTCTGAGGTCAAATCCCTCCCACCTGAGAGAACTGGACCTGAGCTTCAATCACCTGGGAGACTCTGGAGTGAAGCTGCTCTCTGATAGACTGGAGGATCTTGACTGTAGACTGGAAAAACTAAAGTTAGTACAGCTACTGTAAAGATACGATCCGTATAAATGTACATGAAATCTTCTATTTGTACAGCATCATGAATCACATTTTTGTCGACAAAATAATCAGTACTGATAACATCTCTTGTCCCCTTTTTAGATTTTACTTTATTCAGGCTGTCAGCACTCTTTCTTCCTCTGTCTCTCCCATAGTGTGGATCATAATGAAGAGATCTGGGTGAAACCACAGCTGATGAAGAAATGTAAGTGTGTTAGTTTGAAGGAATCCATTTATTGGAAATTGTTTACTAACAAACCTTTTATTAAACTGAAATAGCATAAAGTAAATGGACTAAACCCCAGACACTGTCACGGCGCGGTGCAAAGGATGAAGTCAGGCGCAGGAGAGTGGTTTGCAATATATTTATATTTTAAAGAAAGTGCAGAGTTTAGCAATCAAATATTCAAAATAACGGTTCGTTCACAAAGAACAATAACCCACAAAACCCCAACCTAATCAATCGACATTTATACCCGTACTCTAAATACCAAACAAGGAACAGGTGCATCCAGTAATGACACACAGGGGGCAGTGTTTTCAGAAAGTCTGTGACGCCGACCGCAGGAGCCTTGGCGCACCAGCTGGGCGATTCTCAGACGGAGCGGTGACAGTCACACACACTGCCCCCCCCAACAACCACCCCCCCACTCTCTCCACACACATCCTTCTCTGTCTTCTAACCGGTCCTCTCATCTGCAGATTACTGTCATCTCACTCTGGACCAGAACACAGCAAACAGAAAATTCTCCCTGTCTGAGGGGAACAGAAGGGCAGAGAAGGTGGAAGAGGAGCAGCCGTATCCCGATCACCCAGACAGATTTGACAGCAGGGGCCTGGTGCTGTGCAGAGAGGCTCTGACCGGACGCCGTTACTGGGAGGTGGAGTGGAGTCGGGGAGCTTTCATAGCAGTGACGTATAAAGGCCTTGGCAGAAAGAGTGTCAGTCGTGGTAGTCTGTTTGGATGGAACGACAAGTCCTGGAATCTGATCTGCAGGGATCCACTACAATACACCACCTCCCACAACAAGGAACAGACTGATATACCTGCTCCGTGCCTCATGAACCCTCCTCAACCCCAGACAGACCTGGCCTCCCCTCCTCCACACAGAATAGGAGTGTTTCTGGACTGGTCGGCCGGCACCCTGTCCTTCTATGAGGTCCACTCTGACACAATGACCCACCTGTACACGTTCCACACCACCTTCACTGAGCCCCTCTACCCAGGGTTTGGGCTTTGGGAGGAGGGTGAATCAGTGACCCTGTGTCAGATAGGGTGACTTTCTGTGTCCTGGTGGAACACCTGTGTCTCCATGGTAACAGTCACTGTAATGAGTGTTGTTAAAAGGTTCTTGTTGAAAAAAAAATTCTGTTAAGTGATTTTTTTGGTCAATCTAATGTCTGGTTTGTAATGTAATATTTATAATCCCAACTTCGTCTTTTCATGGATAACAACATATTTATTTCTGATTTAGTTTTCTTTTTCTTTTAACAATTTTCCCTCAAGTAAAGGTTAGATTCACAAGCTCCAACCATCAAACCTCTGTCTATCAACTGCTTTCAGCATGTAGGAGTGATGTCACAATATTTTGTCTTGACAGAGAAGACCTGGACTGAGGGACAGTGACTGTGGCCACATTTAAATATCTCCAGACAATGTTCATATATTTAAATATATGGGAAGTATACACATTTTGGATAGAGTAGGTCATGGAGTGTATTTTACACATATATTTTCCCTAAACTAATTCCATGTATTTTATTTAATTTAATAGTTAATTTAAATATATTCCAATATATTATTTTAGCATATGGTTATGTTAAGAGAAAGGGGTAGGCTAAAATCGGACCCTAAACCCTAACAACTACATTACATTCAACTAAGGACCCCAGGGCCCCATTTGGCTCTGTTAATAAATTGGGCACTATGTGGAGAAAAAGAGCCAATTTAACCACCGTTAAAGGCATTAGATTACCTATTGCCCTCGTAGTGATACACTAATTCAGAGTATCCTTTTTTCGACCACGTGTCACGCGAGCACATGTCGAAACAGACATGTCGAAACGGGAGGACGAGGGTGGAGTAAGCACACATCGGCAAGACAACAGGCACCGATAACTGGCGGAAGGGGAGCACGGGTCAACCGCATCTCAACCGGGGTGTACCCGTGATCGCCCACCATAAAACACGTCAGCCGACTTGCTCCGTAACGAAGATCGAGGGGTGAGAGAACGCGGTATCAGCGTGATTAGGCCCAGTGCACACACATTAAAACAACAATGTGGACCACGCCGCCGAGCTGGAAACCAAGGTGTAACCTATACGCGTGCACGCCGCCGTCAAAGCGTATCTGTATTAAAGACGACTGGGGGAAAAGGAAAATGGGACAATGGTCAACGAGGAAGGGTGTGACCTCTTGAGACAGTCACGTCCACAGACCTCTTGATGCAGATGCCAAAAAAACGATTTCGGGGCAATGACAAAAAAGATACCATCTAAAATCTCTTATCAACTGTTGCTAACAAAGAATGCAACGTAAAAAGGCGATAAAAACACGTACCAACGGAGCAGGAATAGTGCAGAAAGTCAACGGTTTTCTAGGTCATTGTGAAGGCATACATCATAGTGTTGACTCAATGGCATGTACCAGCCACCACACACATAAGCCTGTTGATTTAAGGATTTCAAGCTTTCTTCTGAGCTTTGCTTAATTAGTTTAAAACCACTGAATTGATCCCACGCTCCCGTAAAGAGCATATTGACTTTAACCTAATCACAGCCCTAGTTGCCATGACAGACAGGCAATCTCTGCATTCCATACATGTGAACGTGTATAGCGGTGATTCAACTTCCTCCAGTGTTCTCGTTCAGTGGTACATTAATATACACACGGCGCTGACAGATATTTTTCCCCACTCCCCTATTTGACCCGTGTATAAATGCCATATTTCATGGTCAGGCTTTGGCAGTCGTCGACAAGACCTGGTGAGTTGCTTCTCCTGTCGCATCCCATAATATATTGTCAAAAAATAAAACCTAATAGTACGAGTTTGGGGTCCTGGCAAATTTAAAATAAATGGACTGGCTTCATTTTATGTTTTGTAATGCCGCAGTGATCGTGTGTGTTCATATGCAATAATTATTTCATACATAATATTATATGAAATACATTTATATTATATTTTGTTCACTATGTTTTAATACAGTTGACACATGACAAGTTTTTAAGTGCATTTGAAAGTTTTCACTTCACTTACTTTACTGTTAAGAATAAATGTGGATAAAGTGTGGATGAAATAATTGTTTTAATAATGTATTGATAAGTGTTTGATGTTTTCCTGCAGGTTTTGTTTCCAGTTTCTGACCAAATTAAATAAGTGTGGCCAGAGATGGCATCAGAGGCTGTACTGGTGGCCCTGTTGGTGTTTGCCAGCTCAGGCCAAAGCTCAGGTCCATCTGTATATCTTAACAAATAATATGTTCATTACCTTCCTTAAAATGAAACAAATGAATACTGTATGATTTAAACAATATATCGTTTTCATATTAGATTTTCTGATTAGGGTCTCTATTCTGTCACAAAAATCCAGTAAATATATTTTTTGACTGTATGTGGCAAAGTTCCTTAAGCATTCAGTGTTGTGAGGTGGTCTTTTTTGATCATGTAATTTGTTATATGAGTGATATTCAAGGGCCCCCCCAGCCTCTTCCCAGGGCCCCCCCAGCCTCTTCTCAGGGCCCCCCCAGCCTCTTCTCAGGGCGCCCCCAGCCTCTTCTCAGGGCCCCCCCAGCCTCTTCTCAGGGCCCCCCCAGCCTCTTCTCAGGGCGCCCCCAGCCTCTTCTCAGGGCGCCCCCAGCCTCTTCTCAGGGCGCCCCCAGCCTCTTCTCAGGGCCCCCCCAGCCTCTTCTCAGGGCCCCCCCAGCCTCTTCTCAGGGCCCCCCCAGCCTCTTCTCAGGGCCCCCCCAGCCTCTTCTCAGGGCCCCCCCAGCCGTTCCATGCATTTAATCTATTCCAGAACTAGCAAACCCGATTAGACCGGTCGGTGAATTGTCAGGTCCTTGACTTGTGATCTGAGGGTGTTGAATACCTTTGAAACATAAAATATTATATTAAAATGTTTCATTTAATCGCACATCTACACATTCCACCTGTAATATACATGTACTTTATACTTGTAAATACTACAATTTCTGCCCTCTTCTATTTGCACTTCTGGTTAGATGCTGCATTCAGTTCAATCTAAATCCAATCTAAATCTCATAATACTGAATCCATGCGATTTGCGCTGACATTGTCTGAAACCCCCACAGGTGTGATCGTCACCAGCTGCGGGGCTTGTCACGACCAAGCCATCTGCCACAGCTCACCAGCCCCCGGAGACATCACGTGCACCTGCAGGACAGGCTTCCGTGGCGACGGCATGGCGTGCACACCTGACCGCGCCGCGGCCTCGTTTTCCGCCAGGCCCCCATACACACCCCGTCGCGTCCCCCAGGCCGTTCCCGGCTCCGATCCGTCCCACGTCCGGTTCAGCTGTGGCTTCAACCAGTGCGCCGACGGGCAGGACTGCCTCAACATCGACGGCTTCCAGCGATGCGTTGACCCCTGCCAGAGCTACACGGCCCTGAACGAGGCGTGGCGTGCCCCTGACAACGTAGCGGGCGACAACCACTGCGACCGCGATGTACAGTGGGACGGCTATTATCGCATGTTCATCGGGAACCGGAGCGCGTCCATGCCCGACCAGTGCGTGGATCCGTTCCGATGCGGGACCCAAGCCCCCCTGTGGCTGCAGTCAGCTCACCCGCGGCCGGCCGACGGGATTGTCATGGGTTCGGTCTGCGCCAGTTTCCGCGGGTCTTGCTGCTGGGTTCAGTCTCATGCCATCCACGTCAAAGCGTGTCCAGGGAACTATTTTGTGTACAAGTTCGTCATGCCACCAGGATGCTACTTTGCCTATTGTGCAGGTATGGTTTCACGCCGCCTCTGGAACTTTTGATTGTTGTTATTGTCATTTCCTCTTTTACTGCTGTGCTTAGTTGTTGACAAGCTGGTTGGATACACCTTTGTTATAGAAACGTAGGCCTGAATAATTTCTATAGGTCCACGAATGATTTATGTTGTATCACTCAGCAGACAAGTTCTTTTTTCTGTTTAACTCCCTGTTCCAGATGTGGGAGATATTGCTACAACCACAACAAAAGCCCCTGTCACCATGACAACAACACAAGCACCCGTTAAGATCACCACGACAACGCAGACACCCGTTAGAGAGAGCACAGCGACAAATCCGATAGTAGACCTTGTCACTCCGTCAAAAACACCCGTTGACATCAACCGCACCGAAACAACAACGTCACACGTCGGCACGACTACACACAGAGATGTGTGCGGTACCTGCCAAGCAGGACAGACCTGCGTGAGTCAAGATGGGGTGAACTGGAGGTGTGAGATGTTGGGTGAGTTCTCAGAAAACCCCTGATTGAGGACTGACAGTGAGATTGTGTCAATTCTTCCTTTCGCTCTGGTGTCTCGAACTGGCATCTCTTACTGTGTTCTATTTTTGTTCTCCCAGGTACAGATAGGCCTGTTTTGCTCCGCCCTGAGCTGGTGTGTGGGCGGAGCCTCCTACAGGTGGGCGTTGACCGGGCAAACCTGAAGGCCGCTGGTCTGGACGCTACCACGGCCCACCTGGCCGACCCGCAGTGCAACGTTCATGAACAGCGTGGGGGGACGGTGTGGTACCAGGCAGAACGAATGGAGGGAACCTGTGGAACCACTCTGGAGGTACAGCAGTGGCCCAAAATATCCACCTCATAGAAATACAATGATTAAATAACAGAAATGACAACTGGTAAACATTCCTACCGCAGCTTCTGATCTTCTGCCTTTTCCCCCATTCTCCAGACAAATGGCACCCACGCCATTTTTTCCAACAGTTTATTTGTGTACCGCATTCATGTTGCCTCCTACACACGACCCGTGAGC
Organism: Esox niger; assembly: GCA_016801105.1. NCBI lineage: Eukaryota > Metazoa > Chordata > Actinopteri > Esociformes > Esocidae > Esox > Esox niger. The sequence goes on from JACXGJ010004346.1 coordinate 33,543, forward strand.
ATGCCTTTCTCCTGTTTCTATCCTCTGGAATCTGACGCCAGCCTGGACGTGGCCATCAAACCCTACCTGTCGTAAGCGGAAACACTACAGTTAACAGTGTAAAACCGCGTAACAGCATGTAAAACCATGTTAAACATCTCCATAAAAACCAAGTAACATCATGTAACGCCACGTAACACCATGTAAAATTAAACATAATGTAACACCGCATAACGCGTTACACCATGTAACATAGTAAAACACGCAACACAAACATGTTCAACTGTCAAGTACTTTCTTAAATTTACCCCACCTATAAAACCCCCTCCTCAACCCACAAACCACATGTTCATCCCTCATTTGTGTCTGGGTCTCCCCCCCTCTGACAGGCTCAAGAATGCCACAGTGGGAAAGGGCTCCAAAGTGAAATCCACTATGACTCTGTACCGCGACCGCAACTTCACGGAGGCGTACCCAGCGGGCCGAGTCACCTTGCCTGTTGGTTCCATGCTGCACGTGGGCGTGTCTGTAGACGAGTCCGAGATGGAGCGTTTCCTGGTTGTTCTGGAGGACTGCTACGCCACACAGTCCCCCAACCCCAAAGACGCCACGCGTTACTATATCATTCAGAACAAGTGTGTGTGTGTGTGTGTGTGTTTGTGTGCTTTTTTCGTTAATTGTGTTCGTACTCAACTCAGAAGTGCTGTTGTGCTACTACAAGTTTGTCCTGAGCTAGTAGAACGTATCTATTGAGAAGTCTGCGTAATCTAGAACCCAACTTAATCACAGATTGTGTGTTTAAGACTGTTCTGCTGTGTTCGGCACAGTTCTGCTGTGTTCGGCACAGTTCTGCTGTGTTCGGCACAGTTCTGCTGTGTTCGGCACAGTTGTGCTGTGTTCGGCACAGTTGTGCTGTGTTCGGCACAGTAGTGCTGTGTTCGGCACAGTTGTGCTGTGTTCGGCACAGTTGTGCTGGGTTCGGCACAGTTGTGCTGTGTTCGGCACAGTTGTGCTGTGTTCGGCACAGTTCTGCTGTGTTCAACACTGTTCTGCTGTGTTCAGCACAGTTCTGCTGTGTTCAGCACAGTTCTGCTGTGTTCTGCTGTGTTTAACACTGTTCTGCTGTGTTCAACACTGTTCTGCTGTGTTCTGCTGTGTTCAACACTGTTCTGCTGTGTTCAGCACAGTTCTGCTGTGTTCTGCTGTGTTTAACACTGTTCTGCTGTGTTCTGCTGTGTTCAGCACAGTTCTGCTGTGTTCTGCTGTGTTTAACACCGCCCTCCCCCTCTCTTAGATGTGTGACTGAATTCCGTGAGGTGAGTGTGGAGGAGAACGGTTCGTCCCTCAGGGCTCGCTTCTCCGCCCTGCTGTTCCAGTACTGGGGGGGCCACGGGGACGTCTTTCTCCACTGCAGCCTCAGCCTGTGTGACCAGAGGGCCTCCTCGTGCTCTCCCGTGAGTCCTCAACTCTCACCTCCTCTGAAGAGAACAGGAGCTGAAACTGATCCTGATTAGCACTGCTTCCTTTAGATGCTTTGTGGATGCAGGCCTTGGCTCTCCTTCAACTCTCTCCAGTCTTTGTGCTCTTTCAGAATCACACCTGGGTTGTTTGAATCTTTCTCATCTCTCTGACTACTTTTCTCAAGTCTCTCTTTGTAATGCTGGTTTACATTTAAAATAGTCTTTACATTGCATAAAGTAAAAATGTTAAACTGTTTTCCATCATGACTGCTACATTGACCAGGTCCTAGCTCTCCTGAATGACTAGTTTTTCTGGTCTATCTGACTATCCTGAATGACTAGTTTTTCTGGTCTCTCTGACTATCCTGAATGACTTTGCAAAGCAGTATGTAGCTCTCTCAGACTTCCCTGACAACCTCTGACCTTTCTGACATTTGACCTCAGGTTTGCGCCAAAAGGAAACGCCGCTCAGTCACTCCCTCCAGCCCCCTTGAGCCCCTCACCGTCGGACCAATCAGCTATGAGTATGACCTTCTACTCAACACACGTTGTCCTCATGAACAGTTAACAGATGTCGTTTAAACTTTAGTGATGACTGTTTGTTATTTATTTTAAGGGTCACAAAATGAAGACGGAACTTCCTAAATCTCTTGTGTGCTTCCTGGATCATGCTTCCTGTATGCGGATAAACAAGGCAACAGAGGAAATATATTAATTTCAAATTTAAACCTGTACTTTATATGATAAACAATGCAATTTTGTATTGATTTAATACAGGCGTAATATACCCATACAACTTTTCTTTCAAGGATATTTAGTTCAGGGCCAGTCTGAATCTCTGCATTTTTATTGTTGGAATGAATCAGTTTTCAGGAGGAAATGTGGATAATATAACCACCATATTTATTCTCCAGTTTACACTGCAGCAGACTATATTCTTTTAAATTAAATATTTAAATGTTTAAAATGCTTTGTATGTTCATTAAGTTAATTTACTTACAACACGTGTGGAATGAATCGACCTCTGATTAATATGTAACACAGTGCAAATATAATGTTAACATTTAAAGAGAAACTGGACAAGAAGTTTCCCAAGAGCCTAAGCTATTTAAAAGAACATCGGTTGAATCCATTCAGCTTCTGAGGCCGGCAATATACCGTCTTCACTGAAAGAGGTCACATCTATGCATAGCTATTTTATTGGTGTTAGCTAATTAACAATATTTTTGTCTGGAAAATAAAAAGGGAGAGGGCCTGTGAAAAATAAATATTTCTTTAAACAACTGTGTGGAATTAGTTGCTAGCTGTGTCCCCACTAAATGTTCAACTCATTATCATGTATTTTGAACTTCTACATTGGTTCTTCTCCAACATAAAATATTTTCAGTTAGCAAAATTGTTGATTGGTAAACATGACAATGAAAAAAAAAATGCAATGAATCAATGAAGATTCTCTAAACACATAATTTAGAAATCAACTGAATTACAGCCATTAAAACATTTTATTGCTGTGGGAAAATAAATGTTTTCTCACTTCTTATGGCCTCGTTATTTTTTTATTCAACAAGTTTTAATAGGAGGTGATCTAATTTACATATATACTGGGTCTATTTGACAGTCAATTTAAACAGGGGGGGTGCCAGGACTAATATAAACCCAGAGGCGGCAGTACCAGGACTAATATAAATACAGGGGTACCATGACTAATATAAATCGATGTTTCTCAACCACCGGGAGGGTTTTCATTGGTTGTGCCCAAGGGAGGCAGATATACTTTGGGATGGTGTTGTCCTAACTTATTTTAAGGTACCATGTTACTACGATTTGTGTCTTTGAAGTAACATGATAAATGTGCACTGTCACTTCATTTACATTCCAGTGTTCGGTCTGGTAAGTACCGTGAACAGTTGTTTATTTTTTTAAATAGCATTTATTTTGAGACCTGTTGTTGACTATGGTTTGAGAAGCCCACAGATTAGATTCAGCTCCTTCTCTAACCACATGGTGGCGCTGAGGCTCTGTTAATGAGAAATGAACTGTTCACTTGTTAAACTGGCTATTACAGTATCAAATTGCTGGATGACCACAAACTATTCTTGATTGTTACATTAATTAGTTGGTGTCTGACGGGCTTGGATTATGACTTTCCGCAAGAACGCTTGCCTCTCATCTACAACCTGATGGTGCTAGAATCTGTGAGATTCCTTATAAACTAGTTTGGACAGTGAGGTTGTGATTGAGCCAGAGTCTTTAAAAAGGAGCAAACACGCCATTTCATAGAGGGCTGCCTTCATTTATAGGTCAACACTCTAGTTAGATTAAAGAAATGCTTAGCAAAAGAAAAACTTGCCACAGGTGTGATGCCATTATCTAAACTCCTTTTTTTTTTGCTGTGGTAATATCAAAATACATAATGTACGCTTACAAACACCCTCGCAGTATCTAATGAAGACAATATAATTTTCTTTTCACTTCCTTTGCATTTGACGTATGCTTAACTCTGCACTCATTTCGTTTGTAAACATATGTGCAAAGCAAACTGAATGACTTGCTCTCCGGTATTGTCACTATTCTGACAGCGATAAACAAATACTACCCACACATTTCTTCAAACTGCAAGCAGAGAAATTGTATCCATGAATACTTCTTACTTTTGTTAAGTTGGACAAAAACGATTCCTTTAAAAATTTGAATAGAGACGGTGCATTTAGAAGATATTACGACATGACTCGTGGGCAATATCATGAGGAATCGGACAGATTGTTTTTGAAGCAAATGACTTCAATAGTCTTTGGAAATCCTCTGTTCTTATGCCGCCCGTGTTTTGACACAGACGACAAAAAGAAACAGACACAAGATGCAATACCAGCCAAATTATATGATGATTGCATTAGTTCCTAAGTCATGAAACAAGAGAGGTTTGACACTTCCCCAATTCAGTGAAGGCGTTATTCTTCCACGGTAAACCGCAATCCATCACACCTATGAGAGGTGTTGTTTGAGGTTATGTAAACTGACACTAAATAATTTTTAATATTTCGCTCAGTGGTCATTTTGTACTCTAGACAGTTCGAGTCATTTAAATAATAAAAAACATTAAGAATTCGTTAAATACTAATTCACATTATAATATAATCGTTATCACTTCGTTAAAAAATTGCAGGCTAAACATGACGTGGCCATGATCGATTGACCGACAACCAATTAGAATGGCGTTGAGGGAAAGTTGTGTCTACTGGGCGGGTAGACAGGGACCCACAGACAGCTCTGCTTCTCGTTTTTCGACTTTTTTTTATTGCAGTTACATTACTTTTAAGTCAGACCGTCGACATGTCTAACAACAACGCCAGCAGTAACTTGGTGGTAGCCCAAAGGGCAGTGAAACAGCTGCGGATGGAGGCCAGTGTCCGGAGAATCAAGGTAAATAGTACCAGCAACACAAATACGGAAGAGCTTTACAAACTGTGACACTCCTGTCACTGGAGCAGCGCAGCCGTTTAGCAAGTTAAATTACTTAAACAAAACGGCTAACATAAACTGACGGTGTTAGTAAAGATACAGAAACAAAGTAGCAAATGCGCAACTACTGGTTTATAAAGTTGTCACCGTAGTGATACAATTGTTCGACGACTGGGTATCTTAATCGTCGTTGTCATTAACATTTTCTTTCATGATTATCAAACGTCCGAGTTAACCCAGAAAGTGTCGCCTCTCTACGGGCAATAGTTGTTGGTCAATGCGAAGGGTTGACGGAGTAACGAACAGGGGCAATAGTAGGTTTTTATGTCTCGCCACAGACCCTACTGGACCTGTTTCGGCGGGGTAGAGACGTTGTAGATCATTGAAAGTCCTCTGAGCCCGAATGTTGGAATGTAGGTTGGTCACTTTACTAACATTTCAACGGCATTCTTTGTTTTCCCAAGCAACCAACCCAGCTTTTCATAGCTGCCTGCCCAGTTTGATTCAATTAGGCTACTTCCTGTCAAGGGCATGAAGTGTTTATTATTTGCAATGAAAATCCAAGCGGCCGCTGTAGTCTAACTGTAACATCACGTTACAGTATACGTAAGTTGCAAATTTATTCCAAAAGCCCGCTGTGTTGTGGCCTGTGAAAATGGAAATTAGGCTTCGTGTGCGGTAACACCAGTAGTCCGCAGCTCCGGCTACACAATGAACGGTTCAGCCCTTGTTTACGCCGTGTCACCTCACCCGTAGCGTTAGAACACACCTGTAGATCTCACCACCCCAGTGTACCGTACACCTACAACGTATTTATCAGCCTACCTGTCGCGAAGGCCAGTGGTAAATTAAGCCTAGTCTTGTAAGACCGCTTTTCCGGCCAACCAAGCCCTTGTGTTTCTGGGAAACTGATTCCTATTGTAAATGCAGTGTCCCGGATTTAAGATGCATTTTTGTAATTAGTTTACGTTGAAATCTTTTTTTTATCCAGGACTGGCTCTAATCTGTCTGGAAAGCAATCCTCATGTGATCCTCTACTTGTTAACATTCAAATAGGTTTCCCAGGCTGCGGCCGACCTGAAGAACTTCTGTCTGCAGAATGCGCACAAGGACCCCCTCCTGATGGGAGTACCCTCCAGCGACAACCCCTTCAGACCCCCCAAGTCCTGTACCCTGTTCTGAGGTAACCACTGCCTCTCTCGTCCAGATTCTATACTTCATCCTCGGCATGTTGCAGCTCTTCTGTCAGGCTTCTCTCCCTTTGGTGAAGTCCAAGTTACCTGGAGAGTCATATACGAACATGTGGATAGTGTGCAGTTTGAAGAAAGCTGTAAGTAGCCTATTGATAGTTTAAGGGCGATTCCCGGAAGCCTCTGGAAACAATTCATGCTATCCCAGATGAACAACGATTGGCCGTCAGTAGTTTTTTGGGGGTGGGGGTTATTCAGTACAGTGATTACTGTTGCAAAACATTTCCGTTTCAATGTAAATGGTGGCTGTTGCAAGATGTTTTGAAACATGAATAATTTGGATTGTCTACATCCCCTGTTCCCTCTCCACCATACGCTGGTGAAAAGGCTCCTGTATGGCATCCCTGGTCAGATTCTCGGAATTATGACAAACAACATATCATTAATAATATCAACGTGTGTTAGTGGTGATAATGTTTATTTACTATTTGTAACCCATAACTCTTCCTCCTTTTTGTCTCTCCTCATTTCTCTCTCTCCTCTCTTTCAGCTGCAGTCATTGTGAATAAAGATGTTCTTGCTGTATGTCGTATGGAGGCCCCTTTCCCACCTCTCCCTGTTGCTGGTCCATTTGAGCACTACAGTTTTCCCAACACTAACCTCTGGCCTGGTGTCCCAGATCTGTCAGACCAAGGCAGACGAAATAACCATACCAGCATTGGCTTGACGAGACAAATAGATCTTGGAAACCAAGCGGAAATGTCACCACCTCTCTGTGTATTAACAAAATCTAGCCTGGTAGTGCCAAATACCATACTTGTGTATTCAGTGTATTTATTAGATACCCTTAATGTTATGATGATGACATTGTATTGCGGTTGCTACATTTTAATATTTTCAGGAAAATTAAGAATTTCTAGAAAATTCCCCTAGAAAAATGCTGAATCATCCATTCAGAATGTGTGGAAATTGTGAGTAGTTTTTGGTAAAATGTACTGTAATTTTGCTCTATTGTATCTATGCACTGTCCTTTCCACCAGTGCGACCCTCCCACAGGAGGACAGCCTGTGAATGTGCCTTTGTGACCCAAATACCGCCCTATTTCATATTTAGGTCGCTCCACAAAATAGGGAGTAGTGATCTATTTGGGATGCGCAGTTTGAGTGTACACCATAGGCCTTTAAATACAACACAATAACTGACCAACGATTGTTTGTTTAACCAGGCAATGTATTGATATTTTGGCTATAGTTCTGGCCAATTGGCCAATGTGCTTTCTATGTAGCTTGTGCTACACATACAGAATGCTTTCCTGGTACGACTCTACACATGGTACAGAACCATGAAATGAGAATTCCTAGATTTAATAAATACTATTCCATTTTTTAACTAGCCACATATGCCCATTTTTAGGTTTCACGAGGGCCTGTTATATCGTACTTTTTAACTTCCATCTTCCTTTTTTAAACGCTCATTTTTATCACACTGCTCGTTCAACCAGGAAGTCAGTCAGAACCAACACACTCAGAGTAGAATGCTTCTCCATCAGACAAAAATAATAGTTAAAATGCATAAACTGGAGGAATGTGAATAACATGTCAGCATTTTAGCACCCGACCCACAGGTGTTTTAATCTGGAGCATGTGACATGGTTGAATGTGCTAGTATGTCAGTACAATTTATGTATTTTGTTTGGGGGGGGGGGGTGGAGTTAAAATTGGGGTTATGTGTATTGTGTTAATGTCAATACCATGTAACCGCAGGTATTTGGAATATAGCAAAGTTCACAAATGAGGCCAGCATCTTTGTGCACCTTTGTCTCTGAGCTACATGGACACCCACCCCAATCACACTAGCACAAATCACACGGCACGATGACACTAGGCAACCCCATCAAATATTTCCCCTTGCCCATCCTGAACTTTGCTGAGCCAATTTGCACTACCCTCTGTGAGACTCCAGGATACTGACAGTATGCTACGATAGGACCCAGGTTGAAATTACACTGCTGCACTGTGAAGTGTTGATTTAGTAGCTTTATTGAAAGGTTGTTAATTTCCATGATATCAAAGTGATCTTGAGTTTGAATGTTGTGTTCTACTGTACCACCCTAAATATGGTCTTGTCCTGGCCTTTGTCTTGAGACTAAATTCCTGTCTTCACCTTCACCCCAGTACGCTGTATTCAGGCACAAATACTACTACCGTTACAGTAAATAGAAAAGTATTGAACATGAATAACACTAACCTTATTTCCAAACGCCACAGCTGGTACTTCAGGTTGTTTCAGGTTAACAGATAAGACAATTCTTCCTCATAATTGACTTTATATGATAGCATTAGCCTTCTGTGTTAGTCAGCATTGAACATTAAGCATGCCTGTAGCCTATCTACCTGCCTAAAAATAATTTCTAATGTTAATATTATGACACTGTCAATCTTCTGCTGTGCCTTTAACTGACATTGTAACAATGTTTAAAGTGTGTGTTTCCAGTAAATTAATTGTAAGATCAATGTCTACAGTGCATATTTATTTAAAAATATTGTTGGTGTTCTCGGAAAGAGTTTGAAAGACCAACTTCAAACGAATGCATGAACAAATCGGGCAGAATCTGAATGAACTCTAATTTAAGGTGGGCTTCTACGCGTTGTAGCATACTAGCCTAGCACGGTGATTCAAATAAATCAGTTAGATTAAACAACAGCAACATGTATGTCGATTTTGTGCTTAATGAACAACAGCAGATTTAACAAAAACATTACGTGGAGTATGACCCCCGACTAGGTGACTATCCACCTGGCTTCGAGACTACAGATGTTGCTGATGTTCGGAGTGACTAGCAGGGTGGCAGTAGCGAGCAGCACTGTAGCTGTTGCCGGATCGTGTGTTTGTGAGCCAGGGAAGTAAGTCGATCAGGCAGAAGCGAAGATGGCGGTGTCAGTGTTTCCCGGCGTGCGGTTACTTTCAATCGGGGATGCGAACGGAGAGATCCAGCGACACTCCGAGCAACAGCCCCTGCGACTGGAGGTCAAAAGTACCCCGGACACAGCTCTCCTAAATCTTTCCAATAGTAAGTAACTGTGCTAGTTTCTAACCAACTTGGTCAACCGGGAGCTAGCTATGTAGCCCAGCCCCCCCTCACGATGCTGCTGCGAAGAATGAATAGGATTGAATGGCTTTGCGGCTAACTAGCATCTAGCAACTTAACAAGCTAGCCAGTTAGCATTTGATTAGCTGTTCCATGCGATGAGCTGGTGCATGTTTGGGACTGTACAAGTTCACGAAAGGGCATTTTCCCGAACAAGAAATGTTGCTGTTGTAGAATTCAGGTAGATAGTTGATCATTCTCAAATGTAGATTCACAAGATCGAAACGTGCGAGGTAGTTAAAATCTTATGCGCTAACTAACAACATGCTAATTTTTAGGCTGGCAATGCACATCTCGGTGGCTTTGTCCTGTCCGAATCTTTATTGTTATGCAGAGTAATTGAGCTAACCTTAACGTGGCTAGCTAAGCGCCAGAGTGTGGTTGAACTTCCCGTAACCTTTTACGGTTGCAATGGCATCGTATTATATTGTTTTTAACCATGGACCTTTATTTAGCCATTTAGTTTTAACCCCTAAATCATTGACTTTGTCGACAGGCGACGAGACCTCGGTATTCAAGTGTTCGTTGTCCAGGGAAACAGAATGCAGTCGGGTTGGCAAGCAGTCCTTCATCATCACACTAGGCTGCAACAGTGTTCTGTTACAGTTCTCCACACCTGCAGGTTGTGTGTGTGTGTGTGTGTGTGTGTGTACAAGTTGTGCAATGATTTCTTTACCCGAACCAATGTTAAGTCTGTCTGACTGTTTGTGTTTATGTAGAGTTCAGTTCCTTCTATAATATTCTGAAGAGTTGCCGGGGACACAATGCGGAGCACTCAGTTTTTAGTGACAGGACAGAAGAATCCTCGGCGGTACAGTACTTTCAGGTGAGACCCAGCCGCGCCTGAACCCCATCTTCCAGGCACCGCGATTACACCAAATCCAATCTGTACCCACCTGCATAGAGAAGTCAACCACCGATGACACCTGAAAGTGGCAGAATTTTCGATTTAACTAACCCTCGACTGACCCCTGCCCTTTAACCCTTGTCTCCAGTTCTATGGCTACCTTTCTCAGCAACAGAACATGATGCAGGACTATGTCCGGACTGGAACCTACCAACGAGCCATCCTACAGAACCACGTTGACTTCAAAGACAAGGTTCCTTAAACGCACAGCGCTACACAAACGCTGTTTTCGTAGGATGTGTGTCACAGCCGCAACGGTCTGATCTCACTATCTCGCACTTGCTATTTCTCGCCCCCCCCCCCCCCCCCCCCAGGTGGTGTTGGATGTGGGTTGTGGATCGGGGATTTTGTCGTTCTTCGCGGCACAGGCCGGTGCCAGGAAGGTGTACGCCGTGGAGGCCAGCACCATGGCCCAACACGCTGAGGTACTGGTGAACTCCAACGGCATGGGTGACCGTGTGGAGGTGATCGCAGGGAAGGTGGAGGAGATCTCGCTCCCTGAACAGGTGGACATCATCATCTCTGAACCCATGGGCTACATGCTGTTCAACGAGAGGATGCTGGAGAGCTACCTCCACGCCAAGAAGTTCCTCAAACCCAACGGTGAGGGGGAGGAGGGAGGGATCTGTGTCGGACCGAAAGCAGGAGCGCTACCTCCGCGGGAATAGTTTCCCAAGCTTGATGATGACGAGGGAGAAAGGGCGGAGGTCACGGAGGGAGATTGGAGTAGATATCCGGGGGAGGTTGAATTCATTTATTTAAGTTATTAAGAAATCAAGAGTTTTTCTGACCCTCTATACCCCCCCACCCTCCCCCAGGTAATATGTTTCCCACGTTAGGCGACGTTCACCTGGCCCCTTTCACAGACGAACAGCTCTACATGGAGCAGTTCACCAAGGCCAACTTCTGGTGAGCAACGCCCAACCTGGCGTACAGAGCGCCTCTTCTACCGACCCGGAAATATTGAGCCGATCGCTTTGTGCTGAATGTTTTTATTCTTCTTTTTTCTCAGGTACCAGCCTTCCTTCCATGGGGTGGATCTGTCCTCGTTGAGGGAAGCGGCCGTGGACGAGTATTTTAGACAACCCATTGTGGTGAGCCTCCCTCCCTCCCTCCCCTGCCCTCTCCCACTCTCACCCATTCCATTTGAACCGCTGTACAGTGACTGCAGTGGGCTTATTGTCGACATCATTTCAATTTTGTATTTCATCAACTTTTTTGCAGGACACCTTTGATATTCGCATTCTTATGGCCAAGTCTGTTAAATATACTGTCAACTTCCTGGATGCCAAGGAAACTGATCTGCACAGGTGAGTCCATCGCAGTTCATTCACCATTTTACCCGCTATGATGATACACACATGCAGAAAACATTGAGTGGGACCCCATCAGTTCATGACATAGAGCCCTCCTCCAGAAAGAAATGATCCCTCACTCATATCACTGAGCCTCTCAGATTTAGCCACCAAAAGATACCAAGTTGGTCAAAAGGAGGTTAAATGACAAGTCTCATCCCAAAACTATAATCTGAACATGCTGCTAACGTCGCCATAGTGATTAAGCGTTAACGTCGCCCCAGTGATTAAGCGTTAACGTCGCCCCAGTGATTTAGCGTTAACGTCGCCCCAGTGATTTAGCGTTAACGTCGGCCCAGTGATTTAGCGTTAACGTCGGCCCAGTGATTTTGCGTTAACGTCGCCCCAGTGATTTAGCGTTAACGTCGCCCCAGTGATTTAGCGTTCACATTGCTATAGGGACTGAGGCTCTGAGCTGTCCCCCTGTTTAGTCAGATATTCATGCTTCATACAGGTTGTGATGTTTGTCTAGACAATCAATTTTTTTATATAAGGGGAATGAGTGTCAGATGCTTACCCCATAGAAATGACCCAGCTCCTCCAGAAACCCACTGTTCTTAGAGTATTACCTCGTTCTGAAGTCTGGGGCGGTCCCGTCATTCAAGACTCATAATGGGTCATAATGTGTAGACAGGGAGCTGGTTCTGTTGGGTCATAATGCGTAGACAGATGAAGCTGGTTCTGTTGGGTCATAATGCGTAGACAGAGGTAGCTGGTTCTGTTGGGTCGTAATGCATAGACAGATGGAGCTGGTTCTGTTGGGTCATAATGCGTAGACAGAGGGAGCTGGTTCTGTTGGGTCATAATGCGTAGACAGATGAAGCTGGTTCTGTTGGGTCATAATGCGTAGACAGAGGGAGCTGGTTCTGTTGGGTCATAATGTGCAGACAGGGAGCTGGTTCTGTTGGGTCATAATGCGTAGACAGAGGGAGCTGATTCTGTTGGGTCATAATGCGTAGACAGAGGGAGCTGGTTCTGTTGGGTCATAATGTGTAGACAG
>JACXGJ010004347.1:0-45997 GCA_016801105.1 Esox niger
ACAGGGACAGGCAGGGCAACAGGATCGGGCCGCGGAACAGGGACAGGCAGGGCAACAGGATCGGGCCGCGGAACAGGGACAGGCAGGGCAACAGGATCGGGCCGCGGAACAGGGACAGGCAGGGCAACAGGATCGGGCCGCGGAACAGGCTCAGGGACGGGCCGCGGAACAGGCTCAGGTGCGGGCCGCGGAGCACTCAGCTGGTCCTGGATGGCAGAGATACTCGCTGAGAGGGTGTGGAGGCTGCCCAGAATATTGAGCAGCATTGCCTGTTGCTCCTCCAATTCTGCCCCGCGAAAGGCGACCGCCTGATGAAGTGAGTCCCATTCCGCTTGGGCCATGTGTGGTCGGATCATTCTGTCACAAATTGTGGGGAGTCCAAAGCAAAAATCCAAAATCCAAAAAGGGAGATGAGGGCAGATGCAGGGGTTCAGGGGAGGACTTTAATAAAACTAAACAAAACCGAGTGCCGCGCACTACAAAACAACAAAAACTTAAACCAGGCAAAGGGAGCAGGAGCAGGACCAGGAGCAGGAGCAGGAGCAGGAGCAGGCATCAAACAGCAACAGTAACAGTAACAGTAACAGTAACAGTAACAGTAACAGTAACAGTAACAGTAACAGTAACAGTAACAGTAACAGTAACAGTAACGACATGACAATACAATGACAATGATCCGACAAACACAGGGAGAAACTGACTGAACTAAATACACAGACTAACGAGCAGGACAGAAACAGGTGGGGGCAAAACACAGGTGAACTAAATACACTGATTAACAGGAACAAGGACAAGACAGATCACAGAGAAACAGAAAACATGGACCGGAACGGCCCCAGCAGGCCGGGACCGTGACAGAAACCTTACACCTATTTCTATATTGATTTCCCCTGAAATTGGCTGAACATTGAATAATAAAACGACATACCACTGCTTTTAGTATATCTTAAAACATTCATGATTTCTTTGTGTTAAGAACATAGTTTTACCCACCTTGAAAAGTGTGCCTGTGTTGCCAGTATGACGTCAGCTTGTAGAAAGGCCGCTCCACCGCTAGGGTTGCGTATTTAAACCCCTAACATATAACACATGCCCCCATATCGTTTTTACAGAATAAGACATACTCATTGGTGAACAAACAAAAGACCTTCGCAAAAACACAACCCACCCCTGAATATGTTACAATGCTTTATACCAGCATCCGGTCTATCCCCTGTCGAATTACGCCGATCTGTCTAGGAGCCCTATTATGTTGCAAACAAGGTTGCTTTAATATAAACCAGGCCACGTTTGGATACAAATTGAACATTATGCCCTTATTACGCACAATATAATACAATATAACATATTTATCACAATATCACAGCTATACACAATGCCCCATTTGACTACACACACACACACACACACACACACACACAATACCGCTGTATTCAAACAGTTTACACATAGCTTAGAACAAGCCCTCAGTCAATCAGCATGATCATACAGACACACACACATACACACACACCCACTTGTTTCCTGCATGTAATTCTGTGCTTGTGGCAAAACACCATGATACACGCACAGTGTAAAACATGAAAGGTTAACACCCACTGGTTCTACATCTTTTGTAACACTTATCAGAACTTAACATGTGTTATAGCATTGCTAAACCCTGGCACCCTTTTGTCAAACATCATGCCGCTGTTATAACACTTACATATTGCCTGGGGATTTAACATTCCGGAAACTATTTGTTAAACATCAAACATAACCCACCTGTTATAACATTTGTCTGGGGTGTTTATCAATCATTGTAAAACATCAAACATGGTCATGTTAATGCAATCATAAATTACAATCATAAATTACATCACCGGGCATACATACTCATTCCGCAAGTCCCGCCCTAACAAACGTCATACAAGAAGTCTATACATGCAAAAAAATTATATAGATTTGCAAGTCTTTAACCACGCAGTCACAAATCTTTATATACAAATACAAAATGCCAAACTATCGTGTGGATTGGGATTTACAGGTGTGCAAATCACTTTATTTACTCAAAAGTCAGCTGGCACTCAGTTGAGCCCATATAATCAGGTATCATATTGACAAAATCACATGATAAACATCTCATAAATTAAATATCTCCCATTCTGGCTTGATTTTTATCTTGCGGCTACGGTATATATTATATCGCTCCAACTAGTGACACACGTAGCTTTGTTATCAACTTTTGCTGTGAACAAACAATGTTTGTTAATTTACATCATCATATATAGGGAAATAGCCACATATGCTTTCAGAATCTGTGTAAGTGGGAAGCTAGAACAAGAGCAGGCCTACTAGCATCCATCAAGCTAATTTAGCAAACATCAGGTAGTCAACCAGCATGGAAAATCTACTTTTTGTTAAACAATTGAATCTATTCAGTGACACTATTAGTAAAACATTGTATATAGCTATTGTATATTTTCCTTACCTCAAATGATTGACTTTGTTTGCACATCAAATCTGTAAAAGTATGACTCCAGATCCACTCTCCTGACCGTGGTCTAAAATTGCCTCAGGAAAATGGGGATTTTTCTCCATCACATTCAGGGTCTGAATAAATAAATTCCATCGATAATGCACTAACCAATTATATCATTTTGTAGCTGATGTAGTCTAGTATTTATTTCAGTTTCAGATAAAAAATATGTGATTGGACAGCCGTGATATATGAAGGGCCAATTAGCTGTTAAAACAGCCAGTGGCAAAAGAGGATTTGTTCGGGGTAGATGCGAGGCTCTACTGACACCCGTCAAATGTAAAACTCTGGTGTAGTGGTTAACAACAGCCTTCTACCAGGGTGAGTGAGTACTCCTTGTTAAATTGCATAGTGGTTAGAAACATGGCCCTGCAACCAACAGGTCCTTGTCAACTGGCAATCACTTCAGTCAAGATATGCGGTGTCCTGTACCTGTTAATGAAGGCAAACATGCCAGGAAAATGTAAAGAGCATTGGCTACATAATGATGATTTCAAAGACTGGGTGTTAAAAGTAGATGACAGCAAAATTAAATATAATGTCTTTAAAATATCAATCTATCAAATATGCGAGAGGGAGCACTTTGTAGCCATGCAAACAGTAAGAAGCATGCAACCCGCATGAAGCTGACAAGAGCATCATCTTAATGAGGATCATAACTGTGCATTACACGGATCAGCCATAACATTATGACCACCTGCCTAATATTGTGTATTGTGATCCTTTAAGTTGCGAGGTGGGAATTGTGGGGGATATTTCTATAAAATGCATAAATAACCTTATACTTGCAATGTATAATCATGTAGTTTTATTAGAAACATATTAACGTGGAATCCACACTCACAGTAAATGACTTCTGAGATAGGACGAATTACACATACAGACAATTTCTATGTTCATCATAATATGTTTCTTATGCTGAGAGATGAGAGTCATGAGCAGGCAATTGCCTTGAGCCCAGAGAGGGGCATTTCTAAAGTTTACTGCCTTTGTATCCACTGTTGGGGTGTCCAGAGTGTGGCCCATGAGCTGGTCATAAAGTGTACTCTGTGATAAGAGATGACCTTGGTGTGGCCCATGAGCTTAACTTAACACTTACTTTGTGGACAATGATGGACATGACCCAAGAATGAACCATAAGGAGGATGTGAATTACTGTCACAAATTACAAGCATTCAGGGAGGTAGAAGATAAGAAGTGCACCCCGCTCAGGGGTGTTGCCAACCAGACAAAGTCAGGTGGCGTAATGTGTGAATGTTCTGTATAAAAGCCATGGTCTGGACTCAGAACATTGGGGGTGTATCTGCAGAAGGACCTGACTTTAATGTCTGTCATTATTATATGATTTTCATTAAAGTCTATTGGATTCCCAAAGTCCTGAGTTGAAGTGCATTTGTTATTAGTAAAGAGTGGTTGATTTTCCACAACATAATTGGCGAGCTAGCCAGGAGTTGGACAGAGACATCTCTTGCTGGACCGAACTTCCCGGGAGACGTTGGACTGAGTTACACATATGGTGTGCACAACAAAGGTAAGCATTTTTGCTTTTAATTAGTATGTTTGTGTAATTCAGACCATATAATTCTGTGGCGGGACACCAAGCACGGGCTTTCCCAAATGTAACGAACCTTGAATGTCAATACACACAGTATTTTTGAATCCAATAGATTATATGCATGCTATAATATTGTAAATAAGTGTACCTTCTTGGCAAAGACGAGGGCTTACGAGGGGCAGAATCCCCCTTTCTGTAAAGACAATGGCTTACGGGAGGCAGAGTTCCTCCTCGATAAATGCGAGGGCTTGCAAGAGGTAATTAAGTCACTGTCTTGAAGAGACAGACCAGGTCGGAGGCCTGCGGGTTAGTGTGCACGAATCATCTCTTGGTAAGGCGGCCGAGGCATTTGCGTGTGTGTGTGTGTGTGTGTGTGTGTGTGTGGTGTGTGTGTGTGTGTGTGTGTGTGTGTGTGTGTGTGTGTGTGCGTAAAAAGTCCTTGAAGACCATATAGCTAGAGTACGGAGTGGGGAAGAGACTGTCTGCCTGAGAGTGCGGGAGCTGTGTATATGCGTGTGTCCGTCAGCATACGGAGGGAGAGAGAAATTGCTGTCTGGTTCACAGTTTTGTGAGATTTGCTATTCAGTTATAAATATTGAAAATATTGTTGTTTCCAGTTGGTAATGCTAAAGACCATTCTTGACTGACAATTTACGGATAATGAAATGAGTAGGGAGACCTCAAGCTCCAAATTGTTTGTGAAACGTCAGTTTTGTAGTAAGATAGTACACAATATTTTTGCAGGCCTTGGTGACACCTCTGTACAATCTTTTTTTGTATTACGTTAGGGAGACTCAGAATTTGCCTTGTCAGCCAGATTTGGACGAGCTGTTCATTAGGCAAATACAGTGACCGACTGAAGAATTTTGTTTTTTTAAATATTGAATTATGTATAAAAAGTTTTTCCTTTGCTAACAGGGATTACGCACCCAATACGTGAGTTGGGCGGAATATACGATTGACATTGGACAGTGTTAGACGTTGAAATATTTTGTTGCAGTTAACGGTCTCGCAATTTGGTGGGGGATTATTTACCTTCATCCGTTAATAACGCCTGTTCTTTGTCTCATCGCGTTTTTGGGGCCTTGTGTCTGTGGCAGGAGCGAAAGTAGGGCGCTAGTCACTAATCATATCTAGCCTTAGAACCATGTGTAAAGTGAAAGGTCCTAGGAGGCGATAAGTTTGGACAGTTACGCGAGCCCTGAAGCCACACGCAGGTTTTAACATGGCAGGCATGCCCGTAGAGATTTTGGCCAGGAGGTTTCCTCTATGCAAGGAAGAAATCGAAGCAGTATCTAATACTTTAGAAAAACCGACAAAAAATATGATAATTAAATGGTCCAAAGATGGTACTTTTGATGTGGCAGTGTGTGAACAACTAGATGGTCTCATTAAGTTTTACAAACTTGATGACAATTGTGACTCACGTAAGCAAAAACGAGGTAAGGAGCAGGAAGTCATTAGAATGTTTTTGGATGAAGGGAGAGGTCAGCTGGCTAGTTTGGCTCAAGCCCAATATATGTTAAAGACAGCTGAAAAGGTTAGATGGGCTGAAGAGCCCCTACCATACAAGGGTACACAATGCCCACTGGTGTCCGGAGTAGTGGCAATTAAAGGGGAAGTTGAGATGGAGAAGGAAAAACCTTTAGTGTCTTCCACTCAAGGGAGAAACAAACAAGTTAAGGGGAAGACCAAGATCAGAGTAGATTGTTACAGGGAGTGTTTAGATTGGTTAGAATGTACTAAGGCGAGAGGAGAAGGACAGAGGAGCAGGAAGGATACATCTAAAAGTTATCTGCAATGACTTGAGGAAGAAGTGAACAAATTGAAGGGGTCGCAGTGGGGGGATTCAGAGCCACTGGATGACTCAGATAGCCAGGAGGAGGAAGAGCAACCTGGGGAGGAGGGCGCAGAGGCTATAAATAGTCCTGACTACTATAGAGATCCGAAAGGGAGTTTAAGAAGTGCTCGCACGTTGAAAACACCTGATCACATTCTTTCGACCCCTTTAGACGTTTATTGTGGAGGGCCCTGAGGGTGGAATTCCCTGCTGTGGTGGACACTGATGTGCTGAGGGGAGCTCCATTGGGGGACTCAGACAGCCCTGCTGAGTACTTACAGAAACAGGCTGACAAATGGAGGATGGAAACTGAGCATGACCCAGAAACAGATAGACTGGTGTCTCATATGTACAGGAAAGCTTTGGTGGAAGCGATGCCCGCTCCGGTGAGAACCAAGCTTGAGTATGCAGTAGACCACATCAAAGTCACATAAAGAATTCAGAGACTATTTTGTGCATGCTGTTGACAGGTACAGGCAGAACGAAAAAAAAAGTACGAGCAGGGGAAAGACATTCAAAGGAAGCTCATTCAGCTTCAACTGGATGAACGGACAACTAAGAAAAAGACACAAGCCCCGGTTACAACAGTGACCCCTCCTGGGGAAGGCACCATGGCACCAGTCCTCCAGGGAAGTCCATGCCCGGCACAGCAGCCACAAAAGGGCCCTAAAGCCTCTAGAAGGGTGTGTTGGGGTTGTAACCAGGAAGGACATATTAAACAGTTTTGTCCGACCAATAAATGGAATACTGATTCGGCTCCCGAGCAATCAAAGTCCCCAGGTTGGCAGGGTGGTAACCAGGTGCAAGGGGTAGGACAGCACTCCCAAGGTTGGCAGGGTGGTAACCAGGTGCAAGGGGTAGGACAGCACTCCCAAGGTTGGCAGGGTGGTAACCAGGTGCAAGGGGTAGGACAGCACTCCCAAGGTTGGCAGGGTAATAACCAGACCCAAGGGATGTGACAGAAGTCTCAGGGCCTGCCCCGACAAGGTTCTGTAAATCCTTATGCAGGACCAAACCAACAATTCTGAGGGGGCCCAGAGAATCCTATGGGGGAGGGTCAGTTTGTAGCAGTAACATCGCAAGCTGATGAAGAACCTATGCTGCAGAAATACCACAGGCTACCATTGCACACTGAAATATGATCCCTACCAGGAACACATTTTTGAACAGTTGTGGCTCGATAGGGTCAATGGTAGACCGGCTCACATTGAGTCTCAGTATTTTGTCATTGGTAAACAGGGCGCGGCTATGGCAGTAAGCGATGCTGAAGGTTCAGACATAATAGCCACATGGTTTGATGTTCAGTCCCCCATATCACACTGCTGGCAAATGATGGGTTTGAAGCTAAGGACCTAGGATCGATGATGAAACAGACTGCAAGAGTCCCTTGGACCAAGTTGGACAACCCTCTGATCTTCCACTCTCCTGAACATGATTTCACTAAAATCCTTTGTTATTCACATATGGTTGGAGAGCAGGTATTGAACCAACCATTGGGGGTTTAGCTGTGGCAGAGGTACTCGAAGAAACTATCAGTGATTTTAACACACCTTTGTTTCCTATTTTAACGGCGGATATGCAGAAGTGGCGTCTGGTTCATGATCTGCGGCCCATCAATGATTTAGTGGAGGACTGTTTGGCCGAGGTCCCGAACCCCCACACGCTGCTGACTAACTCCCTCCCGACTCAAAATGTTTTAGTGTCATAGATTTATTTGGCGATTTCTTCAGTGTCCCCTTAGCAGAGATATGGGGGGAGGCAATACAGATATACAAGACTGCCCCAAGGGTTCAAACACTCCCCACACATTTTTAACCAGGTCCTTAAGGCAGACCTGGAGGAGCTTGAGTTGGAGGGAACAATACTTCAGTATGTCGATGACCTACTGATATGTGCTCCCACCCTGGAACAATGCCATGCTGACTCCATTAAAGTGTTGCAGCGACTGGCGGAAGGAGGTCACAAGGTTTCTCGAAAAAAGCTTCAATACTGTCAGTCTGAGATTGAGTACTTAGGCAGAACTATAGCTCATCAGATGAAGGCCATCTCCTTAAGTCAGCTAGAGGGGTTGAGCAGTGTGCGGCTCCCTCAGACCGTAAGTCAGATGTTAACATTCTTGGGAATGACTGGGTTTAGCTCTGAGTGGATATAGTATGCTATCAAAGCCGCTCTTCTTAGGGAGCTTATGAAAGACACCGGACAGCAGATGCTGAGTGCCAAACTGAATTGGAATTGTGATGCTCGAGCAGCATTTGAAACTATTAAACGGGACATGCAGTCTGCTCCTGCTCTGGGCACACCTGACTACACTAAACCTTTTCTGTTGTATGTTGCCAACATGGCCAAGGGGTATGTTTTGGCTATATTGATGCAGGATACTTGTAGTGGCAGGAGGAGGCAACCCATGGCATATTATAGCACGAAGCTGGACTCGGTAGCGCAAGGTTTCCCATCATGTTATCAGGGGCTAGCTGCGGTACAGCATGAATATGATAAAGCATCTACCATCACCATGGGTTATCCAGTAATCATTTACACTCATCATAAAGTATCTGAGATGATAGAGCAGGGAAAGTTTGTGCTGACGAATGCTAGACTATGGGATTACCTGCCATTGTTAATTTACCTAGACGTGACAATACAAAGGTGTGCTACCGTTAATCCAGCAGAAAGAGTACCCCTCGACTATGAAGGTGAGGTTCATGACTGTGTGGCTGAGTCTTTGACCTTTACCAGGCTTCGGCCCGACCTTCTCTCGCTCCCAATTCAGGGAGCTGAGGAAGACTTATTTGTGGATGGTTCTTGCTATAGAGACGTGGATGGTAATCATGCAGGTTTTGCTGTGGTTAGGAGGGACCCTAGGGGTCATTTTCACACGATCATCAGTCAAATGTGTCCACAGCCCTGCTCTGCTCAACTGAGGGGGGAGCAGAGAGGGGGTAGGCAAGATTGCGAACATCTACACTGTGTCAGGGGTGTGGGTGGGAATCCAAACGCGGACGGGGAACGGAAGGGAGAAGGGCAGATGGAGAGGACGGGGACGGGAGGTAAGGCGTCTGATGACTCGGCGGCGTAGGGACAGACGAGCGATAGGCAGAGTAGTCAGGGACGGGCAGGGAGTCGGTACACGGGCTGGCGGCAGAAGTACAATAGGGAAACTAGCAGAGTGGTCGGGGACAGGCGAAAGGTCAAGATACCGGCGGGCTACTAACGTACAGGTACCGGACTGGCAGAATGGTCGAGAACAAGCGAAGGGTCGGAGCACGGAAAGGCAGGTCGAAGAACTAGAGAACGCGAGATATGGCATGTAAACATAAACCATTGATCTGGCAGGGGTGAGATGGCAGGGAGCTGTATTTGACTGTGTGGTGATTAGGTGACTGGGGACAGGTGTGTGAGTAGGTGATTGGTGACAGGTGTGTTTGGTGTGTACAGAGTTTCTGTAGCGCGGGCGCCCTCTGCTGCGTACTGGCGGAGGCAGGGACGTGACAGTACCCCCCCCCCGACGGACGCCCCCCGGCGGACCACCAGGAGCCCCAGGACGCCGACGATGGTAAGCCTGGAGCATGGACGGGTCCAGAATCTGGCTGCGGGAGATCCAGCACCGCTCCTCCGGACCGTAGCCCTCCCAGTCCACCAAGTACTGGAATCCCCGACCCCGACGGCGAGAGTCCACAATCCGACGGACGGTCCACGCAGGAGCCCCATCAATGATTCGCGGAGGGGGAGGTCGAGGAGGAGGAGGAGGAGGAAGGAGCGGGCTGTAGCGAACGGGCTTGACGCGGGAAACCTGGAAGGCAGGGTGAACTTTCAGGGAGGAGGGAAGCTTGAGACGGACGACAGCGGGGTTAATGACCTTGTCCACGGCGAAGGGGCCGATGAACCTGGGGGACAGCTTACGGGAATCAGAGCGTAGAGGGAGGTCTTTCGTGGACAGCCACACGCGATCTCCTACTGTGTACGCAGGGGCCGGTGTCCGGCGCCGGTTAGCCTGAGTGCTGTATGACCCAGAGGAGCGGAGAAGCTAGGCTCTGGCGCGGTGCCAGGTCCGGTGACACCTTCGAATGTGGGCCTGGACGGACGGCACGGCCAACTCTCTTTCCTGGGAAGGAAACAGCGGAGGCTGGTAGCCAAACAGACATTGGAAAGGAGACAAGCCAGTTTCGGATGTGGGAAGAGTGTTGTGGGCGTATTCGACCCACGGGAGTTGGGCGGACCAGGTGGACGGGTTGGAGGATACCAAGCAGCGGAGAGAGGACCCAAGCGTTTGATTGGCCCTCTCAGCCTGGCCGTTGGTCTGGGGATGGAAACCGGAGGAGAGGCTGACGGTGGCTCCGATTGCACGGCAGAAGGATTTCCAAACCGCTGACGTGAACTGAGGTCCACGGTCGGAGACCAGATCGAGAGGTAGCCCGAAAATACAGAACACCTCCCTGACTAGGATCGCTGCCATCTCCTTAGCCGAGGGGAGTTTGGGTAAAGGAATGAAACGGATAAATTTACTAAAACGGTCCACGACGGTAAGGACCACCGTGTTGCCGTCTGAACACGGCAGACCAGTCACGAAATCCAGGGACAAGTGGGACCAGGGACGACGAGGAACAGGTAAGGGGCGCAGAAGTCCGGAGCTGGGTTGGTTGGATGACTTGTTCTGGGCACGTGGGACAGGCGGCGATGTAGGCCTGTGCGTCGTTGCGCATGGACGGCCACCAGAATCGTCTTCGGAGGAAGGCCATAGTACGAGCTAATCCGGGATGGCAGGTAAGTTTGGAGGCATGGGACCAGGCCAGCACCTCCGCCCTAGCATGTTCGGGAACGTAAAGACGACCGGGGGGGTTCGTTTCCGGGGCCTGGGTCATCGCGGAGTGCTGTTCTCACTGTGTCCTCGATTTTCCATAGCGCAGTGCCTATTACGCACTGCCTCGGGAGGATTTCGTCCGGCTGAGCGCATTGCTCCTCTTCTTTCTTGAATAAACGGGACAGGGCGTCTGGTTTCCCGTTTTTAGAGCCGGGTCGATAGGTGAGCATGAAATTGAACCTCGAAAAGAAGAGTGCCCACCGAGCCTGACGGGGATTTAGGCGTTTTGCTGACCGTATGTATTCAAGGTTGCGGTGATCCGTCCACACAAGGAAAGGGTGCTCTGCTCCCTCTAGCCAATGTCGCCACTCCTCTAGAGCCAGCTTGACGGCCAACAACTCCCGATTACCAACGTCATAGTTTACCTCGGCTTGCGACAACCGGCGAGACAGGAAGGTGCACGGATGGAGCTTGCCGTCGCCTGCGCGCTGGGATAGCACCGCCCCCACCCCCACATCCGAGGCGTCTACCTCGACCACAAATTGCCGTGAAGGATCGGGTTGGGAGAGGATAGGCGCAGAGGTGAAGCGGGTCTTGAGATCCCGGAACGCTTCCTCAGCTTCTGGGGTCGAGGCGAACGGCTTTACG
The DNA here is from genome assembly GCA_016801105.1 of Esox niger. Lineage (NCBI taxonomy): Eukaryota > Metazoa > Chordata > Actinopteri > Esociformes > Esocidae > Esox > Esox niger. The sequence goes on from JACXGJ010004347.1 coordinate 11,360, forward strand.
CACGACGTAAGAGCTGTGAGGGGTGCGGCTGTCCGGCTGTAGTCACGGATAAACCGTCTGTAAAAGTTAGCGAATCCCAGGAATTTTTGGAGCTCCTTCCGGGAGTCCGGGGTTGGCCAGTCGACTACTGCCTTCACCTTGGATTGGTCCATTTGCACTTGCCCTTTGGATACTCTATACCCCAGGAAGGAAACGGTGGAAGCATGGAAATCGCACTTCTCTGCTTTAACATATAAACGGTTCTCGAGAAGGCGCTGGAGGACTCGGTGAACGTGCTGGATGTGTTCGGAGAGGTCTCTGGAAAAAACAAGAATGTCGTCAAGATAGACAAAGGTGAACCGGCCGATCATGTCACCCAGCACGTCATTGATGAAACTTTGGAAAACCGCTGGCGCGTTGGTGAGGCCAAACGGCATCACCAGGTATTCGAAATGCCCCAATGGGGTGTTGAACCCGGTTAACCATTCATCCCCCTCCCTTATCCTGATGAGATGGTAAGCATTGCGGAGATCCAACTTTGTGAAAACAGAAGCGCCCTGAAGAGAATCAAAAGCGGAGTTCATCAACGGGAGAGGGTATTTGTTCTTGATAGTAATATTATTGAGACCACAGTAATCTATGCAAGGGCGGAGGGAGCCATCCTTCTTGCCGACGAAGAAGAAGCCCGCTGCCAGAGGAGAGGAGGAAGGGCGAATGCAGCCGGAATCCAAGGACTCCCTGATATACTTCTCCATGGCCTCGCTCTCCGGTTTGGAGAGGCTGTATAGCCTCCCTTTGGGGAACGACGAACCGGGGAGCAGTTCAATTGTCTGTGCGGGGGAAGTGAGAGTGCGCGTCGTTTACAGAACACTTCCCCGAGGTCATGATAAACCGCGGGCACGCCAGTCAGGTCCGGTGGCATAGGGTCAGCGTCAGTGGTAGGTGCTGGCGGTGGGCAAGCCGCTTTCAGGCAGGCAGCATGACAGTCGGCGCTCCACTTAAGGATCCTGCCCGCGGTCCAGTCAATAGCCGGATTATGCTTTACCAACCACGGGTATCCCAGGACCAACGGGATATGCGGGGTGCTTGTGAGTAACAGGCGGATGGTTTCAGTGTGGTTCCCTGACATGGACAGTTGGACCGGTTCAGTACGAGCTGTGACCCTGGCCAGACGTCGACCATCGAGGGCAATAGCGTTAACGGCTTCGGATAGTGGTTCTGTGGTCAGCCCCAGCTGTTTAGCCAACGACGAATCCAAGAAGCTATCATCGGCCCCGGAATCGATGAGGGCTTGAATCTTTAGTCGCTGGCCGTTGTGAAACAGGGTGGCAAAGAAGGGATGTCGGGGACAGGAAACGTCAGTGGTTGGGCTCGCTAGTCCTTCCCCAGGGACTAACGAGCCCGTCCGTTTCCCTTCTTCAGGGGGCAGGAGGTGACGAAATGGCCTGGTCGACCACAGTAAAGGCAGCTGTTCGTCTCCCGTCTGCGCTGTCGTTCCTCGCCATCCAGTCGGTATCGCCCTATCTGCATTGGTTCTGGAGCGTCCGGGGTTCTCAGGCCTCCCTCTGCCCCTTGAAGGTTGGGAGGCGCGATTCGATGTTCTGGCAGGGCAGACGGGACGACAGGAGGTGGCGACGGCTTGGACTCGGATCTCCTCGCTCTCCTGCGTTCTCGCGCGCGGTTATCCATCCGAACTGTCAGCTCAATCAGTCCGTCGAGATCCTCCGGTTCCGGGTACGAGATCAGCTCGTCTTTTAGGTGTTCGGCCAACCCGTTGATGAAGGCGGCTTGCAGAGCCTTATTGTTCCACCCACTCTCTGCAGCCAGAGTACGGAACTCGATTGTAAATTCCGCAACACTACGGTTACCCTGACGCAGGGCGAACAACCTGGCGGATCTTTTCCCCGGACCGGGTGATCGAAAAGCTTACGCATCTCATCCGTGAACGCTTGGTAGGACCGGTTTGCCAGATCCTGGCGGTCCCAAAGGGCAGAGGCCCACTCCAGGGCGGGTCCACGGAGCAACCCGATCAGGTAAGCAATCTTGGCGCTATCCGTGCCATAGGTTCTCGGTTGCTGGGCGAAGACGAGATCGCACTGGAGGAGGAATGAACGACACAGCCCTAGATCGCCGTCGTACCTCTCGGGGGTAGGCACCCAGGGCTCGCGATCCGCTGGGCGCACCGGAATAGGCTCAGGGGTTGTCGGTGACAGGGTTGGAGCGGGTGTCGCCGAGGCGCTCATCCGTTCTTGAAGGGCTGTGACGCTGGCGGTTAGAGCTTGCAGGGAACTAACGAGCCCCTGGAACGCCGACTCGTGTTGGTCTAAGACGGCTCGCTGGGCAGAGATAGCCCGACGTACAGCATGCAGGTCCGCTGGATTCATTTTGGCCAGATCAATTCTGTCAGGGGTGCGGGTGGGGATCCAAACGCGGACGGGGAACGGAAGGGAGAAGGGCAGATGGAGAGGACGGGGACGGGAGGTAAGGCGTCTGACGACTCGGCGGCGTAGGGACAGACGAGCGATAGGCAGAGTAGTCAGGGACGGGCAGGGAGTCGGTACACGGGCTGGCGGCAGAAGTACAATAGGGAAACTAGCAGAGTGGTCGGGGACAGGCGAAAGGTCAAGATACCGGCGGGCTACTAACGTACAGGTACGGGACTGGCAGAATGGTCGAGAACGGGCGAAGGTTCGGAGCACGGAAAGGCAGGTCGAAAAACTAGAGAACGCGAGATATGGCATGTAAACATAAACCATTGATCTGGCAGGGGTGAGATGGCAGGGAGCTGTATTTGACTGTGTGGTGATTAGGTGAGTGGGGACAGGTGTGTGAGTAGGTGATTGGTGACAGGTGTGTTAGGTGTGTACAGAGTTTCTGGAGCGCGGGCGCCCTCTGCTGCGGACTGGCGGAGGCAGGGACGTGACACACTGACTCTGCTTATGCACACGGGCTATGTCATCTGTTTTGTGCTGTGTGTAAACAGTGGAGTTTTAGGAAATCTGATGGCACTCCTATTTTGCATCACGATCAGATCCAGGACCTGATGGTGTCATTGCTGACCCATAAGAAGGGCGACGACTTCATCACCCAGGGCAACAATGCAGCAGATGAGGCCGCAAAGCTCGCATCTAAGTGTCATTCAACTGTTTTAGCCCCACTAATACTGGTTGAGGCGGCACCTGGTATGGATGATGTTATCAGAATGCAAGCTAGAGCAAATGTGTTTGAGCAACAGTTGTTGCTACAGTGGTGTGACACGAGTGATGCCACTGGCTTGTGGTGTGCCCATACGGGACTCCTGGTGGCGCCCTCTGCCCTTCTCAGGGTTTTGATCAATAATGCGCATGGGTTTGACCATTGCGCAAGGGGGGAGATTATGAGAAAAATAGCACGCCAGGGTTTCTGGTTACCATACCTGCAGGCTACGGTAGACGCAGCCCTGGCAGAGTGTGAGGTGTGTGTGACAAACAACATAAGGAAGGGAATAGTGACACCATTAGGCCACATTCCAACACCAGAAGGACCGTTCAGACATTTAGTTACGGACTATGTGGATATGATAAGACCTATCCATGGAAAACGGTACATGCTTGTAGTGATTGACAGGTTCAGTAGGTGGATAGAAGCAACCCCTTCAAAGGATCAAGGAGCAGGAACGGCGATAAAGTTCCTTACAAGAGAAGTGATGCCAAGATTCAACATACCGTCAGAAATCAGTTCTGACAATGGGTCAGCTTTTATTCAAAGGACACTGAAACAGGTGATACAACACCTGTACATAAAACAGAGGCTGGGATGTGTTTATCACCCACAGTCCCAGGGCATGGTAGAGAGAGAGCAAACGGCACGCTAAAGGCCAAGATCAGTAAGATCTGTGCCAGTGCAGGTTTGAACTGTGTTGATGCTCTGCCACTAGCACTAATGAGTTGCCGCATGGAAGCTAACAGAACCACGTATCTAACACCGCATGAAATGCTTACGGGTCGACCCATGCCTGTTCCTGTGCTTCGAGGTCCTAATGAAGGGCCTCCACTGGAGCAGCTGGAGCTGGAATTCAGGGAATATACCAGACAACTAACTACTATACATGAGCTCATTTACAAACAGGAGAGTTCACGAGTGCCGGAGCCGGAGGAGGATCAGCCTGGAGCAGTGGTCCTGAGAGACCAGGTGTACATCAGGGTCTTCAGGAGAAGGTGGAACGAGCCAAGGCGAGACCCACCTGTCATTGGTGGGAGAGAACTCCATACCACCTACCCCATCGACTTGGACTGACAATGTAGAACTTATCACTAATGTTAGCAACTCAGACACTGACCTTCACAGGAGGAAGGAGGTATGTACAGCAGCATTGTTAGCAGGGATAATGCCTTTCCATCAGGTAACTGCAGGGATAGAAATTATAGTTCTAATTAGGACAGATAATCTTGATAATAAGAGCGAGACCATGTGGTTAGGAAGAGTGGAAAAGAAACAGCAGCAATGGAGTATTATGGAAAGGCGAGTGTGGCCCGCAGAAAAGAAAGGAAGTTCTCAGATACAGTCGTTAAGGATAATGCAGGCAGGGACATTCTCGCATTGGATTGGTTAGAAAAGTATTTTGGTAAATGGGGAACTATTGTCACTAAGGTAGGGATAGTAATGGGAATAGTGTTAATTCTATTGGCATTGAGATCATGCTGTGCAGTTCCTCTCCTCAAGACGTTTCTGACCCGGACTGTGAGAACTCAGATGATGCTCCGGGGAACTCCAAACTCCAACCCAGACAGGGACGAGGGTCCATTGGTGATTCTCCGCCCTGGGTGTCCTGGTCAGTATGTTAACAGAGGGGGAGTTCCATGCACTGTCAACGGTGAGCCCCTCAACACCCTTCCCAGAAGTGTTGTGGGGGGACAGAGAACTGACCCACGTGCTGGACAGCAGAGCGGGGATAACTCCCTTTCTGTTACAGGGAGCAAAGGACTGTTGGAGCGGAAAACTCCACTGGAGAATGCATACTTGAATCAGGTTCATGCTGAGATGGGAGAAGTATATGCCCAGATAGACAGCGGCAGCGGTGACCGTTCTGCTCCACCACCGGATGCTGCTACTTGTAATAGCCCCACACGCCGACATTACCCTTGCCCATATAAGATTAACTGGTGTCTGTTCTGCAGCAGGGGACAGTGGAAGCGCGTTGGACACAATCAGAGATGGACATGATCCCCGTCCTGAACCTTGCAATTGTGCTCTGTGCCAAAGGAAGAATTGCTTCCTGTGGGCGGGGAAGGACTGCGCACCGCTGGACATAAAACCTTGAATGATGCTGTTTTTCAATAAAGATGAAAGCATTTTGGGAGGCTGTGGGGTAGTGTTGGGGAAGTATACTTGTTTGTTAGTATTGTTAACCATTAGATTCATTCATTGCTACCTCAAACATTTCTACATTAAGTGTGACTTATTTTATGTTATCATCATTAATCTACCTAATTTAATCTCATTTAATGTAAACTGTATAATGCTACATCATGGGTTCGGATGTTTAGACTAGTCTTTATATTAACCTTTTCTTTGTAAACTCGTACACTCATTTTGAAACAGCATATTTTGCAAGGCTCAAGAAAGTAACTCTACACACACCCATATCCCACTGATTGGTAAGGTTGGTAGGTCTTTTACTTCCCTTCAGCCTGTAAGGGGGGGAGAGGTTTGGCTTCCAGCCTCTGGGGACGACGGTTGACAAGTTTGACGAGTTCAGTGTTAAGATGCCAGAGTCGATTTCGGCTCTCGTACGGGGACTGAGAGCTCCTCCTCACCTGTCGCTCTCAGGTCTAAATTTGTGTGGCTTTGGTGAAGTCACAAAGATTGGGATATGTGGGGGATAAAATGCATAAATAACCTTATACTTATGAAAATATTAATGATTATATATAATTATAACAAATAATGACCCCAAATCAGTATCTCAGAAAATTTGAATATTGTGAAAAGGTTCAATATTGAAGACACCTGGTGCCACACTCTAATCAGCTAATTAACTCAAAACACCTGCAAAGGCTTTCAATCGTCTCTCAGTCTAGTTCTGTAGGCTACACAATCATGGGGATGACTGCTGACTGGACAGCTGTCTAAAAGACGACCATTGACACCTTGCACAAGAAGGGCAAGACACAAAAGGTCATTGCTAAAGAGCACATTAATGTGTCCAAGCACATTAATAGAGAGGCGAAGGAAAAGATTTGGTAGATAAAAATGTACAAGCAAAAGGGATAACCGCACTCTGGAGAGGATTGTGAAACAAAACCCATTAAATGTGGGGGAGATTCACAATGAGTGGACTGCAGCTGGAGTCAGTGCTTCAAGAACCACCACGCACAGACATATGCAAGACATGGGTTTCAGCTGTCGCATTCCTTGTGTCAAGCCACTCTTGAACAAGACACAGCGCCAGAAGCGTCTCGCCTGGGCTTAAGACAAAAAGGACTGGACTGGACCTGCACACAGTGCCAAAGCTACCAGTACCTGGTTTAAGGACCATGGTATCCCTGTCCTTAATTGGCCAGCAAACTCGCCTGACCTTAACCCTATAAAACATCTATGGGGTATTGTGAAGAGGAAGATGCGATACGCCAGACCCAATAATGCAGAAGTGCTAAAGGCCACTATCAGAGCAACCTGTGCTCTCATAACACCTGAGCAGTGCCACAGACTGATCGACTCCAGGCCACGCCGCATTGCTGCAGTAATTCAGGCAAAAGGGACCCCAACTAAGTATTGAGTGCTGTATATGCTCATAATTGTCATGTTCATACTTTTCAGTTGGCCAACATTTCTAAAAATCATTTTTTTGTATTGGTCTTAAGTAATGTCCTAATTTTCTGAGATACTGATTTTGGGGTTTTCATTAGTTTTCAGTTATAATCATCAAAATTAAAAGGAATTAACACTTGAAATGTATCAGTCTGTATGGAATGACTGTATACATTATGCAAGTTTCACTTTTTGAATGGAATTACTGAAATAAATCAACTTTTTGATGATATTCTAATTATATGACCAGCACCTGGCCCTTGAAATACTCTGTCTGTGAGCATTAGGACACACAATTTGTCAGGAGAGGAACCTGATAGTCTAGATGATCTAGTGCTAACCCTAACACTTATTCAGCTTACCAGTCATTGGTCTTAAATTATATCAGCCTTGTGGCTTCAACTGCCATTCCAACAATCAGACCGAAATTGTTGCTTTTTTTTTTCTCCTATTCTCTTATTTTGTCTCTTACACAAAAATGTTTTAATAATCATGAATGTCTTTTTTACATTATTGTGTGGAAATATTCTAAACAACAAGTGCAAATCTGGATTTTATTTCACTAGGCCTCTAACCAAAGAACTTTTCAGTGAAATTACCCAGGGTCGTAACCAGCTATTGTGTACAGTCATTGAGTGCTTGGTGCCCTGGGCAAACTGATTGGTTCGAATCACAGACACACAGGGAGAGCCACATGCTCACCACAGGTATAATGGTAATAACCATTGAACAAACAGCAAGGGTGTGAGGTAGTCTCAAGGTAAAATGATTTTTTTAAATCAAACGCATTACTTACTCAAATCTGCTGAACTTGTCACTCCTGTAATCTTTTATCCCAGGTACATTCCAAATGTGAGCGACGGAATCAAAAACAAAAATCCAGAAAATCACATTGTATGACTTTTAAATAATTAATTTGCTTTTTATTGCATGACATAAGTATTTGATACATCAGAAAAGCAGAACTTAATATTTGGTACAGAAACCTTTGTTTGCAATTTCAGAGATCATACATTTCCTGTCGTTCTTGACCAGGTTTGCACACACTGCAGCAGTGATTTTGGCCCACTCCTCCATACAGACCTCCAAATCCTTCAGGTTTCGGGGCTGTCGCTGGGCAATACGGACTTTCAGCTCCCTCCGAAGATTTTCTATTGGGTTCAGGTCTGGAGACTGGCTAGGCCACTCCAGGACCTTGAGACGCTTCCTACGGAGCCACTCCTTAGTTGCCCTGGTTGTGTGTTTCACGTCGTTGTCATGCTGGAAGACCCAGCCACGACCCATCTTCAATGCTCTTACTGAAGGAAGGAGGTTGTTGGCCAAGATCTTGCGATACTTCCATCCATCCTCTCCTCAATCAGACCACATTACCTCCCATTCCTCCTCTGGATCATCCACATGATCATTGGCAAACTTCAGACCAGCCTGGACATGTGCTGGCTTGAGCAGGGGGACCTTGCGTGCGCTGCAGGATTTTAATCCATGACGGCGTAGTGTGTTACTAATGGTTTTCTTTGAGACTGTGGTCCCAGCTCTCTTCAGGTCATTGACCACATCCTGCCGTGTAGTTCTGGGCTTATCCCTCTCCTTCCTCATGATTATTGATGCCCCACGAGGTGAGATCTTGCATGGAGTCACTAGGCAAAGTTTTGCAAATCCAATACCTTAATGATGTGGGCCCAAGTGATGAGCCCCCCCCCCCAGTACCAGAGGGCACTGGTCTTAAAGCATTATTAACATGTGTTAAGGGATATTAATTACATTCTACTGTATAGAGGTGTGCCATTTATAACAAACACATATGACCAGTATTCATTTAACTTGCTGCGTTCGGCTAAATTGGCCTATTATTCACTCAGGCGAGCAAACATGACACGCAATTATTGCTGCTTGCAGTTTTTACTTATTAGTATGTTGTATCGATTGGCCCAGATGGAAGTGCACAGAGCCCAGCACTGCTGCTGGTGCTGAAATTTATATTCACTGTTTCCTTTTTTATCTACATCAAAAGGTCAAACTGCATGCCTCAAAGACTCCAATCCTTTGCACTGCAATGCTATTCTTAGGAGAGGGGGGTGCCCTCACTCATTGATTAGAATTCTAAAAAGTTTACAAGCTCATGAAAGAGTTGATTTTGACAGGTAGGCCGATGCATTTTTGACTTCTAATTGCTTAGGCAGTTTTTACCAGTATCTGTCAAGTTAACCGATTAGAACAGGCCTTATCTGCTGAGGTATCTCAGAAGAACCTGAGCAAGTTTAAATAGATGATATGGATGGAGGTGAAGGGGACGGAAGAAGGTTCAGAACAAAATCCTTTTTGATTAAGCATTGAGTAATGAAGAGTTTATGCCGGTACAGGAGACACAGTGTCACAGACCTCTCTGTCCCCCTTGAGCCATTCCAATGGCTGCCAGAACCCCAGACAGCCTGATTCATGACCTGACCTGGCAGAAGCCTCTCAAACAAAAAAATCCCCTCCCACTTTATAGGTGATGTCTCACTTTTCCTTTCTCGCTCCTAATGACTTCCTGAGCGCTCTTGCTTCTAGCCTAAATAATTTTTTGTCAGGACATAACGGATTAATCATCCAAATCACAAAATTACATATTGGCTTCCTTACACTTTAAGCAGTCATTTAACCCTTCAACCCTTGGTTTGATTTTGTTTTGTTGGTCCCTGTTTCCAAACATTTATTTTGATAATATAACTATTGTTTTTTAGGTTCATAAAACAACTTGACAGTGAAAAATACAACAATTAGGTAGACATTCTCTAAATCATTTGGTCTGATCATCCTCTGTGATATGTTTCAATCTTAGACTTCGCAGCTAAGTTTGAACTGTCCTTTAAAGGAAGTTTAGTGAATTCCAAAGGGCACACTAATATAAATCTCTACTGTTAAGGACATTTCCTTAATTGCAGTAGTACAGAGACAAAATAATCTTGGCACAATTAACGGTTTAATTTACTTGCAAAGCTTACAGAATTAACAACATATGCTTACAGAATGAACCTGTGAGAAATCTCTGAGGAAATACATGAACAGTCAGTATTTATTACAGTTAAAAGGGGTGTGGAAAGATGCTGCCCAGCTGTGTTATATCAACAATACATAGGTTTTACTCAAAGGGTCAGTCCACCTTATCTCAAGGAACTAAGTACACAGCTTATTCATTTTCTAAAGAAAGATATTGTTTCTTATCCTTCCTGCCATAAAGATTTACCCAAGTAGGGGCAAGGCGAAACATTGTAAAAAATTGACAACCACATTCCTGAAGAACAAAGGACAGATACCCTTATTGGTTAAAGCAGATGAACAGATTGTCAGTCCAATTATCCATTGATTTTATTCAGACATGTCAGAAAGAAGAGTTACATACTGAGATGAAATAGGCATGAGAAACTTAACACAACATTGATGTGCTTACTAACACTGAACAAAGGTCCATGGATAGGACGTCTTGCTTGTTACTGATGGACCCAACACATCCTGTCCATACCTCCTGCTAGGAGTTGCCCATGTGACTGTCATAGGCCCGATGGATAGGCCCATTGACCATAGGTTGGACCATACAATACAAGGGACTTTTGTAGGATAACCCTTTCTTATTGGAGGTTATTTGACTGTGGTTATGACCATTGACCACCTCCCATGTGTATTGGCATAAAAGACTATGTTAACTGTATAATTTTGGAAAGATAAAGGAAATAACTATGGATGGTTAACATAATTGCCTCATGCTGAATAAAATGGCTATCCTGTGACTTTTGGTTGCATTCATTTTGTTCATTGATATCACATGAATGAAAGCTGACACCGTCGACGGGGAGGATCAGACTTTACTGGGTGTCGCAATTCTCGGGAGAGTCATTCTGTAGGAAACCAATGCTAATGTAATTAATCAAAAACTGTCAGATTGTTACAGTTAGCTCTACCAGGTTGATGTAGATGAAATAATAAAATAAAAAAACATGATAATAAAACTGTCAGAATGTTACAGTTATTTCTGCCATGTTGATGCAGAAGAAAAAAAAAATACAAGAGTAGAACTGTAGCTACATATACCCCTTGTTCCTGTGTGTGTGTGTCTGTGCTTGGTGGCCTCTGAGCCAATGGAGCTATACTGTTTGTGTTAATTGTAATGTTGTTTTGTGTTATGTCATGACTGATGTTTCTAGAATACAGTGCACTGTTTTACTAATACAGAAATTCCATTAAAACAATAGTTTTTAATAAACGGTACATTTGGTTGTTTGGCTAAATTAACTGCAATGATGCAGCTCCTTTTAAAAAAAACAGGCTATGTGGGATGGACTGACAAAGAAAAAAGAAGGGGGCTTTGGGTTTGTGTGGGCGTGTGTGGAAATGCCAGCATTGTTTGTTAAGGGAGAATGAAAGTTGTTAATAGTCGTTGACACTCTAAGATTGATAAAGATTGCACTGATCAGTGAATCATGAATGACTTTATGTGAAATGTCCACCCTCGGCTGAGTGTTGAGGAGTTAGATATTGAATCGAAGCAAGTGAGATAGAAAGTGTGGGACTGTGTTAGTCTGGCTTATTGCGACCGAGTATTGTCCACAGTGTAAAGCCCTGAGGTGAAGAATGAAAATAGCTGTGACATAGGATAAGCTAGGTGTACAGGGTTGTGGACTGAGAGAGTGTGTCAGTGAACAGGAAGTTGAACTAGAAGGCTGCCCAGAGTGTATCTAGGGGGAAGTGACAAGAACTCAAAGCTCCTCCGAATGCCTAATATAGAAAAGAATGGGACAGCTACTGAGGACAAGAAACCCCTAGAACTTTTGATGTGTAAATACCCTGCCTTTGCTAAAGATTCAAAACAGCTTAGTGAGAAGTAGGAAAAGTGGACTAAAGACACCACCCACCCATGGCCATCTGCTGGCAGCCTGTCAAAGCTACACTTGAAAACAGTTCAACAGATACTAGAAGAAAGGCTACAGAACAAGAAAACCAAATACAAGAAAACTACTGTTACTAGCAACACACGCCTTCAGATATGGAATTCAGAGAACCAGCTGTACAATTTGAGGACAATTAAGAAAGCTAATATCAAATGAAATACATCAACAGCCCCACCATACGCAACAAAGCTTACATCAGGCATTTATCCATCCCTGTCAGAATTCTACCCCACACTGTCAACAAGTGACACTGAAGGTGCAACTGTGCATCTGGAAGGCCAGATGATATTCAAAGGAAAGATGGAAGCATCCAATGAAGCTACTGGTCCAACAGCAGCTCAGGTGGAGCCTACAGCCTATAAGACAGGAGGATTTCCAGCAGCTGCAGATCCATATGCAGAAGGATGCGTCACATTCCCTTCCGGTGCGGGAGCAAAACTTAAGGTGAAGCCTAAGGTGAAGTCCTTATCACCTAATACCTCCAAAGAAACAACAGAAGAAGAGTATGTGGACACCAAGAGGGAAAACAAGCAAAATTGATGATGAAGCTAATGAAATGAAGACACAGTGCAAGTAAGAATGGAAGGGAAAATGACTACCTAAGAAAGAAGAGGACAAAAGTATCCAGACAAAGCTCTCTGCCATTTCTAGACCTAAATAGACATTGGAAAAAAGCAGACAATTCCCTGATAACCATCACAGAAATAGATGATCTATTGCATAACAGCCATCTGGAACCTGATGTGAGAATGGCCCGAAAAAACAAAAGAGACAGGCAACAGAAAATCATCAGTCCCGCCGAATCCAGGGACAGGAACCTGACTCCCAAGCCCCGATGGCGCTTCTACCCCATCCAAATGCAGTAGAGAGTCAGGCAAGAGCAGACCTCCACTCTGAAACACTTTCAGACAGCGACCTAACTCTGTTGACGACTCATCCTTCATTAAACGAGACACTGGAGAGCCACACTCTGGCTTTGCAGTGGTCCAGTAGACCTCACTGTGAGGAATTACCATTGTACTTTCTGAAAAATTCCCCTCCCATTATTCGGCACAGGCAGCTGAATTATTGGCACTCACACACGCTTGTAAATTAGGGGATGACAAAAGACTGACTGTATATAGTGACTCCGCTTACACGGTTGGTGTAGTGTGTAGTTGGGCTGGTGTGTGGGCAGCTCGAGTATACCTGACTGCAGCAGTATCCCCTGTTAAACATTGTCACTTGATTAGAAACGTGTTTGATGCTATGAAATTACCTTCAGCTCTTGCAGTAGTCAAATGTGCTGCACATACAGGAGGTAGAGACGTTGTGTCACAAGGTAATCATATAGCTGACGTGCTGCTAAACAGGCAGCTGAAGCTCTGACCCCAGTTGAGTTTCACACACTTCCTTTAGTGGATTGTAGTGATTGCTCGCTGGAAGACGTAATGAACATGCAAAAAGCAGCAGTCTCTGAACACCTGTTCTGGGTTTCCGGAGTATGCGTGCAGAACCCCGACTCCGGCCTGTGGCGCCAGGCGAGCTCTGGGAAAGTGGTTGCCCCTACATATTTGATATCCTTGTTGTGTAGAGCAGCACATGGTGTTTGCGACTTTCCAAGGGGGTGATGGTAAGAAAATTGTCAGCTGATTGGTTTTTTCCAAATTTTGCAGAACATTGTCAAAATTTCATTTACCAATGCCAGACATGCCAAGAGCACAATAGCAAAAGGGAAATTCAAACAGTCCCTGGGACCATGACACCCCCGATGGGCCTGCTTACACATTTGGTTATTGATTACTTTGACATGATTGAACGGCACGCAAATAAGCGATGCTGCTTGGTTGTGATTGATTGATTTTCACGTTGGGTGGAAGCCTTTTCCACTGCTAATTGTGATGCCAGATCCGTTGCGAAACATCTGGCTAACAAGATTTTTCTGCATTTTGGCGTTTGCACCACACTTTCATCAGACAATGGCATGAATTTCACAGCAGATTTGATCAAAGAGATGTGCAAGAGCTTAGGTATCAAACAAAAAAAAATATGTGTTTACTATCCTCAAAGTGCAAGAATTGTTGAATGAGCAAACAGAACACTAAAAAACACATTAGCCAAAGCATGCAAAGAGACAGGAATGAATTGGGTTGAATGTTTACCATAAGCGTTGAGGAATATGAGGGCCTCCATAAACAGAGGCACGGGCCTTATGCCCCATGAAATTGTGACAGGAAGACCAATGACTGTACCCTCAATGAGACCTCCAGGAGTATCTGGATTAGAAGTGTTTGATCAGGAGTTGAGTAAGTATTTGAAATGACTAACCTCTGCTTTAAGACGTGTGTATTCACAGGTATGACAATCTCATGGTCCACCACCAGAAAACCAGGATATCGTTGGAGAACCAGGTAATCAGGTACTGTGGTGGCAATTTCTTAACTAATGTACATTGGATGTCACGGGCACAGGTAAGGATCCAAGCGCGGATGGGGAAGGAAGGGGGAGTGGCAGGTGGTGTAGCCGGGGACTGGTTGTGAGATGTCTCACAAACCGAAGGCAGCTGTACAGGCAGGCGGCAGGCAGAATAGTCAGGGACGGGCGGTTGGTCGGTAATCGAGCTGGCGGCAGAGGGACAGGCAGGGAACAGGCAGAGTAGTCGGGGGCAGGCAGATGGTCGAGGATCGAATGGCAAACAAAGGCACAGGCAGGGATCTGGAAGAGTAGTCGGAAACAGGCGAGGGGTCAATACACGGAAATAGCGATCAGAAGGTTGGAGAATTGCAAGATATGGCATGCGAACATAGACCAATAATCCGGCAGGGAAGGAGTGTCAGGGAGGAGTATTTGTATGCGAGTTATGAGGCGAGTGAGAACAGGTGTGTGAGTAGTGATTGACGACAGGTGTGTGAGTAGTGATCTGAAGCTCAGGAGCGCGGGCGCCCTCTGCTGTGCGCTCGTGGAGGCGCGGACGTGACATTGGAGACTTGTTTGCTTATCTATTACCTGGTATGTAACTCTTGTCATTGTTTGTGACACACAAAATGTATTTAGTCAGCCACCAATTGTGCAAGTTCTCCAACTTAAAACAATGAAGCCTGTAATTTTCTTCATAGGCACACTTCAACTATGAGAGACAAAATGAGAAAAAATTATCCAGAAAATCACATTGTAGGATTTTTTATGAATTTATTGGTAAATTCCTCTGTAAAATAAGTATTTGGTCAGCTACCAACAAGCAAGATTTCTGGCTCTCACATACCTGTAACTTCTTCTTCATGAGGCTCCTCTGTCCTCCACCCGTTACCTGTATTAATGGCACCTGTTTGAACTTGTTATCAGTATAAAATACACCTGTCCACATCCTCAAACAGTCACACTCCAAACTCCACTATGGCCAAGACCAAAAAGCTGTCAAAGGACACCAGAAACAAAATTGTAGACCTGCACCAGGCTTAATACTCAGATTGACCTAATAGGGGATACACATGCGCAAAATAAAAGAGAGATTGAGTGGAAGTCTTTTGGATATTATGCCTCCGTAGTAAAAATTGCAGACCCATGTGCTGGTAGAAACATGTGATTTCAACAGCTGACCCATTCTGTAAGATGTTGAAACGGGTCGGTGTAATGATGCCTAATGGAGAAGAGGTAACCATGCCACTATTATCGGCCGAATGCCCCTACCAAGATGACCCTGTTGAAATTGGTGATTACACGTTAAAGGACTGTATGTTTGACAATGACTTTTGACAAGAACCTGTAGGATCTGAGCATTAACAACTACAATATGAATGTATGGTTCATTAGAAGTGAATGTGCCTAGATGTTGAGAATAACAGAAAGTTAAGATTCTCCCTGATGGTTACACTCTGGTAACCACAGGAATGTTTACATTGACCATTTGGTGTGGGGGTTAGTGTCTTGGCTTTGCTAGGTAAACACACCCCTCAAGGTATTTAACAGCTTGTACCCCACATTACAGTTGAGAGAGTAGAGAGTAGAGAGAGACAAAGAGAGTAGGGAAGAGTTTGAGCCTGTAACATCATGTGCTAATAGACTATCAATATGCTGCAATAAACATTGAATACTCTCTCCCTTGACAACCGAGTACGCGAGTTATTATTACTACCACTATACAACATGGCTGATTTCTAACAAACCTCATCCTGGCATATCTATTGAAGAAGGAATAAGGTAGGATGTGTTATTGTGTGAATTCTAAATTACTTCAAAGGGTTTAGTGTTTGTTTTCTCTAAATGTTGCAATATTTTCAGATGTGTTCCGGAGAATGTGTGATCCACTGGGTGTGGAGCAAGCTGTTGCAGGATCCACAGACTCCGGATTTTCTGTCTTCTTATCGGATCCTGAACTGGATTCTACGTCATCTGATTTCATGGAATCTCAGCCTTGCTCATTTCATATTCTAAACCTATACACTCTTACACTTTTGGAATGTTTGGGGTATGTTTTCTTTTTCATTTTAGTGACAAAGGACTCGATTTTACACTTTCACTAATTATGTAACACATGACAGCTTGTTGATATTTTATCTTTCTTTTTTCCATGATATGTAACTGAGTATAGATTTTGTGTTTAGCTTAGTTGATATTTGTGATTCTTTCTGTCATTAGGTTTTCCCCATGATGTTCTTTTCCCCCATCCTTAGCAAATTGTAGGATTGGCCGTTACCGGCCTGTGTTGTGTAGTATTCAACATAACTTTGAGGATCATCATAGAGTTTCTGAGGCTGCAACAAAATATTGTTTGATGGGTCTCAAGTGTAATTTTGCCATCACTTTACCTAATTTGAATGAAACCAGCTGATTCTGATCAGATTTGACTTCACTTCAAATTATTTTAAGTCATAAACTTTCAGGTAATTGGAGAATCACTGACCATCCAGACATACATGACAAACAAAACAAACAGCACTATGAGAAGTTGATTGCAGTTAATATTAGTTTTGTTAAGCAGGCAGTTTGCAGCACTCGGATTTTCATTTCTATAATGTTGTATTCTTTGTTTGATTTTAATGCTCTTGAATCTGTTTAAAAAGCAACCGGAACGTCGTCACCTATGGTTCTAGTTTAAGTACCCGTTATTTATTTGACTCGTATACATTGATGAGTGATCTGCAACAACTCTGGTTTCTGTCCCATAGGTTTCCCCGGTTAGGTAATTTACAGAACTAGTATCCATTTGTATCTCGTCTGTGTAGTCTAAGTGTGCCCTACGTATCCTAGATAGGAGAGCTGGTGACAAAGACTGTACAGGCTAAAAATAAAATAACATGTGAAAAACTGATCCGCGCCCGACTCGTAATCATCCGCAAAGTGGCTTCAATATGGCCCTTTGCCCTTCCCATAGGCCGGCCCACAAAAAAATTAACAATTTACAAACAAGGGAGGGAAAGCGGGGGACGGGACCCCGATACAACCCTACTTCAAGGGAAGCAAAATATTTCGGGGCAAATGCATGTAATCCTTGCTTGAAAACACAAGCCGCCGCACTGTGCGACCTGTGCAATCGAAGGGAGGATTTTAGGGTAGACACATTTTTTCATACCCAGGTATAATAACTTGTTGCGTACTCATAGAGTACACCTTTTGTTATGACTTTCATCAGAACATTGATCACAAAATATCACAAATGGAGACCCCAAGTATTAATTTCAGATTTTGGACCGGCCCTGGTTTGGTGTATAGAGGTTTGTCACCCTTTCACTATCGCAACCCACCAAGGGGAGTAATGGGCCCCGAAGTCCTACCCTTTTGACCAACAATAAGTTTCATCGGAGTATCGGGGGACGCACACCTGTCTTATCACTTTCATTAGTCGATAACCAGTCAGCTCCCTCACGTTAAGGTTCTTGGGAGACTCAAATTAGATATTCCCTCACAACAGAATATTGGAAACCTCAAATTGGCTATACTATTCTTTTGGGGTCTCTTAATAAAAATTAAAAAAACTCATCCCCTGCTATCAGTTCAGTTTGTTCTTTAAACGTCTTAACGAAGGATTTTCGATGCATTCTCATTTAGAATCATACCACATTAACAACGAAACAACAAATACAACACATACCATCAATAATCAACTTTTATTTCACATTAAATAAATCGGACTTCGTCACTCCCGGCTCCGGTGCAAACAATTCAACCCTCAAAACAGACTGATACGAACTATTGCGAATTTTTGTCAAGTAGGTTTCGCTTACCTATTTATGATGTGCACAGTTCAGTCAGCTGAAAAGAGTTGAAAAGAAAACACAGTCGTCGTGAAGATATTGAGGTCCCATCTGGGTCGCCAAATTGTGGAAGATGGTGCATATGCGCTATTTATTCAAATAAAGAACTTCTCAGTCGTTCGTATAACAGTTGATTATTTCAAGTTTAATTACGTGGATCCATGGAACAATCATCACAACATTACAAAAGATGAACAGGGTAATGCCATGACAGACTGCTTCCCATTTCATTATGGCTTTCTCCTTTTTATACCCCTCTCGTCAGCTCCTTCAAATATTATCTCTTATGCTATAACATGCATACAAAACAAGGTGTCATATTAATCGTAAAACAAGTTAGAACTCTACATTGTCATGGCAACCAAAGTTCTAGGTCATAGTTAACAGACCTCCTAACCTGAGCTACCCCTGGTCTCTGTCCTACCCGAATGGGAGAAACAGAGGAGACACAGACAACTTCACCTTGGAGCCATCTGAACAGGGCCATAGATAAGGTTTTAGGCCTGGCTCCTTCAGTCCAGGCCATAACAAAATCAAATAACAGGGCATGCTGATCTAAGTCTCCTTCTATCCGTGGCAACAATGAACAGTCTAAAGCAAAATAGAGGCCTAGTCTAAACAGTCCATTTATTACAGTGAATTAGCAGAATAATGGATAAATCAGGATATGGTAATAAATAAATCCTTAACAATACAGATCTCATCAAACTGACTCTTACTAAGAGGTAGTGTGGCTTGTCGTGTCACTGTGAAAACGAAAGTTACTTTCGTAACTCCAGTTCACTCATAGGGGCTTCGCTCCTATTGGTTCATCCCTCTGCTGTAAGGCAGCCACTGAACATTAAAATATGCAAATCGACCAGCCCGTGGACACTGTCCTCGGCTATATAAGCAGGTCGCATACACCGCTTCAGCCTCCCGATATACCTTTCTTCATTCGAAAGTTCTACCCGGGAACTTGCAGCACCTGTAGTGACCTGAGGTGCAACTGGGCCCACTCCCAGATCTGCACCGCTAACAGGTGGAGGGGAAAAGAGACCTGACCCCGCCCTGCCTGTTTACGTACGCGACCGCAGTACGGTTGTCTGACCACACCAACACGTCCTAACCCCGCAGGGCCGGTGTGAAGTGCTGTAGCACACGCCTGATCGTATTTAATTCCAACCAGTTGATGTGGTGCTTTGATGGAGACCACACCCCCCCGATCGAGTATGACCGGCATGTTCCGCCCCAGCCGGCTAGAGACGAGTCCGTGAAGACCAGGACCTGCAACGATACTCTGCCCATGGGCACACCCAGTCGCAGAGTACTCAAGAGTACCCCTCTCCAGTACGCCAGGTCTGACTCGAGAGAGGCCGGAACCTGGACCAAGCTTCAGCAATGCCGCACCGGATCCAGCTGAAGCCGTGCAAACCAGCGCTGAAGACCCCTCATGTGCAGGAGCCCCAGCAGCACCACCGCGTGGGCTGAGGACATCAGTCCCAGCAGCGACATGACCAAGAACACCGAGACCGTATTCAGCGGTCAAACATGGTCCAACGCTCTCAGAGCTGTCTCCCTCCGTGCCTAGGACACCCATGCCCTCATAGTCACTGTTGATAACTGGATCCCCAGAAACACCACCAGTTGACTGGGCTGCGGCGCACTCATTTTCCAGTTCACAGCAAACCCCAACTGCGTGAGGTGACTCACCAATTGGAAAGTATGAACCCTGGCCTGTTCCGCCGAGTGTGCCAACACCAGTAGATGGTACCCTTGAGTACTCGTAAGCCTAACCCTGGAACGCAAACCACAGGAATTTCCAGGATGGGGACTTGGAAGTACGCATCTTTCAGGTCTATGCTAATGCAAAAGTACCCAGAGTGGACACATTCCAGGAGACGTTTTGTCGTGAGCATGCGAAACGGCTGCTTGGACACACATGCGTTCACCACATGCAGGTCCAGAATCGGCCTCATGCCGCCAGTCTTTTTGGGCACGAGGAAGTAGGGGGAATACAGGCCCTGTTCCCTTTGGCCCATCGGAACCACAGACCCTGCTTCCTTCTCCAGGATGTCCACAATCTCCCCCTGCAGGGCAGAGACTTTCACCGGAGATGCCATGACTGTCTCCACGAGCCCTGAGAACGGGGCGGCGCGCAGTGAAACTTTAGCGTGTAACCCTTCCTCAGGGTCCTGTCCAGCCAATCCGGAAGTGTGCAAAGCCGACGCCACTCTGAGTAGAATAGAGAGAGCGGTCAAGCACGAAGTTGGGGTGCTGTGGCTAACCATCGGTTGTACACGGTTTCTTCCCCGACCGCAGAGGGAGGGCCGTCAGTGAACAGCCATCCCACCCCTGGCGGGGCCTCCTCGAAAGGAAGGAGAAGACAGCAGCGCCGCCTGCGCCGGGCCGTCCATCCCCCACCTGGTTACACCCGAACCAAGGAGATAGAGGCCCCAGCTGGCGGCGCAGTAACCAATACGTCATCAGGCAACGTTGCAGACCGAGCAGGGCGTGCCACTTTGCGCCAATCATACCTGCCTGGGCCCCCGCGACCACCAGCCACCATGGTGGCAGTAGGAGGGGAAGCCACAGGCTCATGGAGTCGGGGACCAACATCCTCAGTCAGAGACCAAGGGCGAGGAGACCGCTCGCTAAGCCTAGCCGTACTCGCCACTGGCGTCCGCAGTAAGGGCTCACTCACTGATAAATAAGGTTAAACAAATGCTTCATTTATCGGAACTGAGGAGCTTTCCACCAAACACACAAAGGGTGGAGAAGCGCCCGGGGAACGCTCCTCCCCAAGGAGTCAGGTACGACGCTTCTTGAAGGGTGGCCACCCTCCTGCTGGCGATGAGTCGGAGGAGGAGCGGGTCGTGGGGGGTGAGAAGCCGGCCCATCGCGCTGCGGTGGATGTTCTGAGGCCTCAGCAACACCGACCACCCTGGCCCGGCGTTGTTTCTGGCGACGACAAAGCTTCTCTCCATGCCTCCGAGACCCCTGGACCTCGGAACGGCCCCGCGGGCCTGTAGTGGAAAATGGGACGGGCAGCAGCCGTGCGAGACTACGGTTCTCCTCCCTACCCAGTTTCTGGCGTACCTGGGCCTCCGTCACTACGAACAGCTGCCAGGGAGTTGGCCTGTGTCAACTTAAGAACAGCTGCTGATGCTCAGTGCTCCTCAGCTACTTCTTCTCGGGACAGCGAGGCACGGTCCTCCGTGAGCCACATCATGAGTCTGCCAGAAGGCCCACTGTGTTGCACGCGGCCAAAGATTGGACCGACAAGGCATAGGTCTTGTCGGCCAGACTGGACAAGACCCGGTCCGAGATGGACGGAAGGGCCGGGCGCTTGTCGCTTCACGTGCTTAGGTTGGGCACTAGGGAAGCGACCAGGGTCTTGGAAAAAACATAGCGATAGAAAAGTCAATAGCTACAGCAATGCGCAAACTCTTTCCTGCAACATCATAGACTTACAGGCTATATATGTAGCAAGCGTCAAAACCCTACAGCCTGTAGATGATCCAAAAACTGTTAGAACTAATAGGTAGTAAAACGTAGCTCTTTTGGTGGACATAGCCATAATTTGAAAACAAGATTAACAATATGTGCATAAATAAGCAACACATTCAACATTGCATACTTCATCATCATATGCCGATTTATTTAAAATCTATCTAGGTCCCTATCTAGGTCTTTTCCACTCAGATCTCCCCAATCATGGCAGCGATTTTGTAGTCAATGGGAAAAACATGTCACATTTTGGCCACCTCTTGTAGTTTGGACACTGGTTAGGAGTGCAGCAAATCACACCCTCGCATACATCTTGACTAAAATCTGACGACTTTATTTTGTTAACATCAGTCACATCTTGCAATGCAGAATATTTATGAATTTTGTGGGCTTCTTGATACGTTTTTAGATTCTATATCATATAGTATTATTTGAAGTTCACAATATGGCAAAGGTGTGAGTTTATTCTGAATTGTCTTGCTTCATGTATCGACTGAAATTACATAGTCAATAGGGCTAATTTGGATACCAATAGGGCTAATATGGGTAATTGTAGGCATTCTTTGGGCGGAGACCATATGCTCATTCATGTACGCAGAAGTATAATATGGGTCTGAGATATCAACGGAAACATTTGTATGTGTTACGTACGCCAGTTTGATGAATCCCAATAATTTTGTGCACACACAAATTGTAGGATTTCCACATACAGTGCCTGGCAAAAGTATTCACCCCCTTTTTACCAATTTTTTTGCATTACAGCCTTTAGTGCAATGTTTTTTTAATCTGAATTTTATGTGATGGATCAGAACAAAATAGTCTAAGTTGGAGAAGTGAAATGAGAGAATATGTACATAAAACTATTTTCTAGAAATGAAAAACAGGATATTGGCATGTGCATATGTATTCACCCCCTTTGTTATGAAGCCCATAAAACGCTCTGGTGCAAACAATTACCTTCAGAAGTCACATAATTAGTGAAATGATGTCCACCTGTGTGCAATCTAAGTGTCACATGATCTGTCAGTATACACCTTTTTGAAAGGCCACAGAGGCTGCAACACCTAAGAAAGAGGCACCACTAACCAAACACTGCCATGAAGACCAAGAAACTCTCCAAACAAGTAAGTTTGATGAGTAGTACAAGTCAGGGTTAGTTTATAAAATAAATATCCAAATCGTTGATGATCCCCAGGAGCACCATCAAATCTATCATAACCAAATGGAAAGAACATGGCACAACAGCAAACCTCCCAAGAGACGTCCACCCACCAAAACTCATGGAGTGGGTAAGGAGGGCATTAATCAGAGGGGCAGCACAGAGACCGAAGGTAACCCCGGAGGAGCTGCAGAGTTCCACTGCAGAGACTGGAATATCTGTACATAGGATGACAATAAGCCATATGCTCCATAGAGTTGGGCTTTATGGCAGAGTGACCAGAAGAAAGCCATTACTTTCAGCAAAAACCTAAATGGCACATTTTGAGTTTGCAATAAGGCATGTGGGAGACTCCCAAAATGTATAGAGGAAGGTGCTCTGGTCTGATGAGACTAAAATTGAACTTTTCGGCCACCAAAGAAAACCGTATGTCTGGCGCAAACTCAACACATCACATCACCCAAAGAACACGATCCCCACAGTGAAACATGGTGGTGGCAGCATCATGCTGTGGGGATGTTTTTCAGCAGCCGGGACTGGGAAACTGGTCAGAGTTGAGGGAAAGATGGATGGTGATAAATACAGGGATATTCTTGAGCTAAACCTGTACAACTCAGTGCATAGTTTGAGGCTAGGACGGAGGTTCACTTTCCAGCAGGACAATGACCCCAAACACACTGCTAAAGCAACACTTGAATGGTGTAAGGGGAAACATGTAAATGTGTTGGAATGGCCTAATCAAAGCTCAGACCTCAATCCAATAGAAAATCTGTGGTCAGACTTAAAGATTGCTGTTCGCAAGCACAAACCATCCAACTTGAAGGAGCTGGAGCAGGTTTGCAAGGAGGAATGGGCAAAAATCCCAGTGGTAAGATGTGGCAAGCTCATAGAGACTTATCCAAAGAATCTTGCAGCTGTGATTGCTGCAAAAAGTGGCTCTACAAAGTATTGACTTTAGTGTGATGAATAGTTATGCACATTGACTTGTTCTGTTTTTGTCCTATTTGTTGTTTGCTTCACAATAAAAAAAAACATCTTCAAAGTTGTGGGCATGTTCTATGTTAGAAACATACAAAAGATTGATAAGTGAGGCCACTGGTCCTCAACAAACCTCACAGAACGAATTGTGTTGGTTGCTTCAAACCGCGATTTATTATCGCCATCTTACTAACTACTGGGGAGGGGTGCTTTACAAAAACAAAATGGGAAGCCCAAGTGAATACAGTTCTTGAGTATAAAGAGAATGGTTATGAATGCAATTTTGGCAGTGGCCTGCATCCAGGTTCATCCCAGTAGAAAAGGGCAAGATAGTATAAGAAAATGTTCTCAAAACACTTTCTCTGCTGACATGCATAATACATTGACCTTAATTGGAAAAGGGTGTTAAATAAAATGTCCATGCATTGTTTACCTCTAAATTGTTGTCTGGATCATATTGTCATGTTCATGTATAGCTGTGAAAAGTGTTTTTAAGTGTTTTCTGTAGATCAAATGATTATTTTATTATTGTAGCTGGGAAATGGGTAAAAAACAGGTTTCCATTCTTCATGCTTTTGACCAATACTAGCAAAAGATAATTTTCACAAAGAATACAAAATCGGCAACAAGAAACTTTTCGAGCTAGCACAAACTCAAAACTTAACTGTAGTGGCCCGCTTGGACAATGAAAGAACATCAAAGGTTGTTGCACAAATCAGCTTGTTAACGCTATTGACCTAGTGTGGTTATGTGCATTGCAAATGTGTTTCCGATTTGAATTCTGTTTTCTATCATTCAGTTGTTTCTCTGTCTCAGGATTGCTCATGGTAATGATCTTGTTCCTGCACATTACTTACTGGTTTTGATAATAGATTTTATTGAAAGATTGCAGACAATTCAGTTTAATTGGGCCACACAAGTTTTTTGCTGGGATCTGGAGAAAAGCTTTAGAACATTCATCAGCAGGGTCCTGATGATGCAGGAATTCTTTTTGGAACAGTTGCCAACATGTTTGCACTGGAAAATTTTGGAAATACCATCACAATTGTGACATTTGTTGAGGGATTGAATACACCAAATACACAAGCTACGTATAACCTACTGTTTTGCACTACAGTACCAAAGTACTCTCTACTACTCGACTAAACCCAATCTAATAAGTATTAATTCACAGCTGTGCTATACCATTGCTGTGTCCAGATGAACAATGACAACAAAAAAATGTAATTGGAGTTTGTAAGAAGATGCATCTAGCTGTTTATGACAATGCATACAATATGCACATAGAGAAAATATGTAATTAGTACGGTGACTATGAAAGTCTGGAGTATAGCATCATTGAAGTCGATGCAGTCATATTGAGTATATACGTTATACAGTGCATATCCTGGTGTAAATACTGCAAATGTAGTGTAGTGTACTGTAGATTTTTTATTTTATTTATGACAAGATGCAATGGTAAGTGCATAGTCACTAATAACTTTGAGACCGTGTGCCACATCATGGGGACCAAGCTGTTCAGGTGGCGGTAGGTTTGGGTTATATTTCAACTGAACTGACAGACGGAGTGGAGACTTTGAAAGATGTCATGTTTTAGGGTGGGCAGGGTCAGCAATGACTTTACCAGCAAGCGTCCCTTTCCTTGTGATGTGCAAAACCTAGATGGAGTGCAGAGGCAGCTAATTACCTTGACAGACCGGAGTACCATTTCGCAATTTTTGACTGTGTGGAGTTCCAAGTTGTATATGCTCTCCTTATACTGCCATCTAGTGGCTATGTCCAGATTTAGCCATGTCAAAATACACACACTTATCGACATGTGCACGTACACATACACACACATATTCTAGGAATTTTATTGTAGGGATTTTCAGTGCTCACAAGCATAGAAACACCTGGACACAAGAACACACAAAGATGAATTACACATGTCAATGAACCTGTACAATTGCAAATTACCTGTGACATTTTTTATACACTTATGTCTGTTGCACGTTTAAAGTGATATCCTGACCTGAACTTTAAGATTAAACAGCATGTGAGAATGCAATTTCACGTAATGCATCCAGGGCTGGTTCTGGGCATGAGCAATACTAGCAGTCACTTAGGGACTCTAACCGCCAGGGGGCCCGCGCCCACTTGGGGAAATCAAATTTTGCTTAGGGCCCCAAAAAGGCTATAGCCAGCACTGAAAGCACCCCTTAAGACTCGTCAAGGCATTGTGCTCTAGGAACAGATGATTCTGTATTTTTTAATGTTCTGTAACACTTTCCAATAAGGATACAAGAATTACCATTAAAGAATGCAGTAGTTAAAATAACAAACAGTTAATAATGATAACTCACATGTAATTAATGATTTACAAATGCATTATCTTACAGAGTGCAGTGGTATTTTTTCATGTTGACACAGGACATAAACTCATGTCGTTTTTGCAAGAACACAATTTATACTGTAACTTTTTAATGTTAATACAGGACATTCATTCATGCAGCTAGTTTAAAATGTATAATTAAATGTTCACAAAAATTGGTAATGGATACAATTAAGTTAATACAGTAGTTTTGATAGAAATCAAGATTAATGGCCTATAAAAAAGGGATTTCATATGCAATGTCATTTATATTTACTGACCACTTTGCATGGGAGGGTTACATCTTCTATTTCAAATGCGTATGTAAGATATATGCTTTCTTCATTTCAAAGAGTTAAAATGTTTTGAGGTTTATCGTTATTCATCATATAATTATCCCTTAGGTATAATAATCCTGCAGAAAACAGGGTGTAGGCCAAAAGCTGAATCCAAAATCAGAATATTGCAGTGCATTGCTTTCAGCTTTGTTAGCTCACATTGAAAGGACATTGCAAATGGATACACACAGTCCAAGTATGCAGCATTTGTTCCATCAGAAAGAAACAAATTTCATATTCGAGTGGAGTAGTTAAAGCATTGTTGTTTCATCTCAATATAATGAAGCATATGATGTAGTTAAAAGACACTGTACAGAAATAAATTCCTCATCACTTGCACCTTTAAGGGTAAAGTGATGCATTCACAGTCTCCTAATAATAAGCCACTCAGTCTCTACTCATCCATAAACACAGAGACACAGTCCCCCCCCCATATACTGATTTCTATCACCTTTCCCACTATACACATTCCTCCTTTAGTGGAAAACAATTCTCAAAGATCACTCTCTCACCTTGGGAGATTGGTGGGGATTTTGGCCTTAAGCATCATAGGGAGCACGGAGGCTATGGAAGAACAGAGAAAAACATAAGGTTGGCAAACCACGTGCAGTGGGAGGCAGAGAGCCCTTCGGATATAGGCCTCCCTAGCTGTTTCTCCGTACTTGGTTCGCCTCACCTGTGTGATCCCAAAGCACATTGTCCCTGCCTAGACTCTAGCTGACTCCGGCACACTCCACTGCTCTGCTCTTCTTGGCAGCTCGAGGGCTCCTCATGGATTAATCGCAGACGGATTGCAAGGCATATGCTGCATACTCTACACCAACTGTTAGTGTGACATGATTAAAGGTCCCCTCTGAAAGTCCCTGCAAATGTCGAGCCATCCTCCCTGCCTGCTTGGAGAACATTGCCATGTGGTAGTGTGGAAAGAGCTGGTCTATTCATTTCATATTTTTGGACTTAAAACAGGAAGTATGTATTAAGCCCCCCATCCACACATACTGGGATCTCTCTTTGAAATAACTTTATTTGTTTCTTGTTGCTAAATACGTCGCTCTAAAAATCTAATAAAAAACTAGCTTCTGTCTTATTCCATTGAGGAGTTATTTTTCTCCTAATGTGTAGAACATGAGAAATCCTTTAGAACATGAAAACCTAAAGAAGAGCAATACTCCTTATGTGTAAAATGATTAACTGAAATTGACCCTAACTTAACCCTTACCTTAAGCAAAACCGTTAACAGCAGATAGTAACAAGAGATTGTCATTACATTGTCTAATTCATTTGATTAAGGTCACCTAATTAAGAATATTTGACACACTGGAAACACATTCTAACATGTGTGCACACTAACTAAATCAAGATTATATATATCATATTTCACCAGGAAGTTGAATAATGACCACAAGTGTGTATTAGAAAACCAGTGTTTTGAGTCTTTTAGAAAGTTCACTGTAGAGATGGCCTTGCACACTAAAACCAAAGACAGTTCCTATAACAAGGTCAACCACCCATAATAACCCAGATGCCATTGAAACCTTTAAACATATGCCTTCTTTGTGGAGTCCACAGACATGTGTAACTTGAATTTGTCAACTGTGAACTTTGAGAACAGTATAAACTAATTAGACCAGAGATTATAGGGAACAAAATCCATGGATACAATGCTTTTGGTGAGTTGGACATTGTCTTTCTCTCTGCTACTTCCACCCTTCCTTTATGCCTGTAAGTCGCATAACGCAACACTCCTGATTCCTGCCTCTTGCCAGTCTTTCTTTCTTTTCCTACTTTTTAGCTTTATTAAAATCTTTGACCATTGTTTCATTTATGTCCTTGTTTTATTCATATTTTTAAAATTTTAAGTACATGTTTAAAAGAGGACCTCAGCGTAGTTCTTTGGCATTTTTTACTTAATTTTTCCAATGGAGGAGCTAAGACAGCTGTCGGAGGAACGGATCAACTGCTTAGAAGATTTAGTCAGCCAAGCGCTTCTCCGGTCGGACTGTGGGTCTTGTCCCGTAGGTGAATCAACAAATGCTAATGCTAACGCAGCACAACAGGCTAACTCAATGCTAGATAGCTCTAACGACTTCCCCATACTTAACAGAACGCAGTCAAAACTGGTGAATAGATCAAAGCAATTTCAGCGTGGTCGACTGAATGAGACGATAACACAGCTTGAAATATGTGAAAGTGAACAATTCATTGACTCTGTTGCAGCAACTCTGGGGGTCGAGCTAACAAACGCTAATGGCAAGACACAGATTGGTATACATGGGATTACTTCAAATATAGACCACTCTGCCACGGACCTGGCTGACACTGAACATTTTTACTGGCCCAACACCGGGGCTATACCGAAGTCATCAACTCCAGCAGGGACTTGGTCTGACGTTGTGCGCCGGGGAGGCAAATCCAGCAAGAAATCAAACAAGAGAGCACCAACCCTCAATCCACCACCTGAACTCTCACTGCAAAACAGGTACGGTCCACTGACTTGGAATTAAATGTATGTAAATGAACCCAGGGAAGCTAACCACAACACCAGCATTAGGGCTAACCAGAATACAAGAAATAGCCCTAAAACCACTGATAGGACGAGAGAAAGAAGAAATGTGGCAAACTATAAACCTGATGCTACCTTGATTGGGGATGACATAACAAAGCATATCAGATTGGCAAAGACTGAAATCCTAACCATGGCTGACACATCAGTCAAAGAGCTAATGGAAATGCTGCCAGTTATTCTCTCTACACATCCAAGCAACATGCAGATTATTATCCACACTGGGTCTTTTGACATTCTACAAAAGAAAACGGGCTCTGAGAACCTGAAAAGGGATTTTTCTACACTACTTGAGAAAATAAACAAATTTTAACAACATGTTTTCATCTCAGGCCCCATTCCAAACTTGGGGAAAGGAATTGAATCTTTTAGCAGACTCCTTGGGCTGAATACGTGGCTAACATCGGCGTGCCTCAACCACGGTATAAGTTTTATTGACAATTTCAATCTTTTTTGAAACTGTAAAGATCGCTTTAGACCTGATCGTGTTCATCCAAACATCATGGGATGCCGGCTGCTTGGTGCCAACATACGTCATGCTCTTGGAATGCCATGTCCACACAAGATAAGCATGAAGGACAGAACTCATAGACAAAGTATCCACCCCCCCTCTCCTGACCCTCTGACTAAAATCACCCAATGCTTTGAGAAGTTGTCCTTGTCCCAAATGGGGGCACAACAACTACCATCATCCCCTCCACCACACTCCCCCTGCCTCCCTCTACCACACTCCCCCTGCCTCCCTCTACCACACTCACCCTCTCCCCCTCTACCACACTCACCCTCTCCCCCACCCCCAAACTCTCCCTATCCCCCTCCACCACACTCCCTATGCCCCACCCCTCCCCCTCGTTTAAAACGATTGCTTAGACAACTGCCACATCGTCAACAACCTTGTCCTTTATTTCCACAGAGCACAGAATATAGTCGATGATGTGCTTCGGGTCCCTGCTATAGTGAAAATAGCAATGCCGACTATTTTGAGTACTAGCTAGGACCCAGTATCTATATTCCTGTGTTGATTAGAAATAGAAGGAACAATGTCCATGCAACTTATAAAGTCAACTTGTCAAATCTGTTAACTGTAACAAGCCAACCTACTAGTCCAGAAATCTATTATATCTATTAAGCTGGCTATACTTAATATCAGATCTCTAGTCAACAAATCATTCTTTGTAAATGACATTATAATATCCTACAACCTAGATTGTGTGTTTCTCTGTCACGCAGGTGGTGTGGGGAATCCAAAAGAAATCCAAAAAGGGAGATGGAGGCAGATGCAGGGGTTCAAGGGAGGACTTTAATCAAAATAAAAAGCAAAACAAAACCGAGTGCCGTGCACTACACAAAAACAAACAAACAAACTTAAACTGGGCGAGCAGGAGCAACTAACATGAACGCGACAAGACAATGATCCGACAAACACAGGGAGAAACTGACTGAACTAAATACACAGACTAACGAGCAGAACAGAAACAGGTGGGGGCAAAACACAGTTGAACTAAATACACTGATCAACAGGGACAAGGACCAGACAGATCAACGACAAACAGAAAAAACGGACCGGAACGGCTCCAGCTGGCCGGGACCATGACATTCTCACTGAAACGTGGCTAACTGAAGATTGTAGTGCTACAATTCTTAACAAGACACCACCTGAAAAATGTGGCTATATGAATACGTGTCGTAATGGTAGGAAAGGAGGTGGAGTGGCTGCCTTATTCAAAGATACATTCCAGTGCAAAGAATATATATTAGGTAATTTTATTTCTTTTGAATACCTCTGTTTTACATTGAAAGGTACCCACAAAATGTTGTTTTTAACCATTTACAGACCTCCACGATACTCTGCAAATTGTATTGATGATTTTGCTGAACTACCTTCTGTCATATCAGTTGATTATATCTTGTTTATTATTATTCAGGATTTTAACATCCACATAGATAATAGTACAGACATAATGCCAAATAACTTTTTGCACTACTTGACACTTTTGGTCTCACTCATGTTAGCTTCCTGCTCTCTGATATCCAAGAACAAAAGTTATGCAACCAAAAGTCAGGGGACAGCCATCTTTATTCAGCATGAGACGTCGATGTTACCGTTCCTAGTTCCCACTCTCTCTCTCCCTCTTTCTCTCCAAAGAATACAGGAAGTTCCACAGTACTTATACCTAATAAAAGGGAGGCGGCCTAGGGTCAAACCCAGCCAAATACCCTCCAATAAGAAAGGCCTAAATGACCCTTGTATGGGTTGTGTCAACATATGGTCAATGGTCCTATCCCTCAAGGCCACATTCTAGATCTGGTTATTTCAAAAGGTTTCAATATTTCCTCAGTCGTGGTTAAAGACATGGCCCTGTCTGATCATTTCTGTGTCTTTTTTGAATCACTAATCACCCCGAATGTTCCAGTAAACTCTGTTTCTATTTAGAAAAGGTACATTAATGAGAGTACCAATGCTCAGTTTATGGAAGCCATAGCTATCTTTCCAACAATTAGTGCTGAGTCAGTTGATGTACTCGTTGATCATTTTAATGTCAAAATATTGCATGTAATGGATCGTGTTGCACCAGTAAAGGTAAAGAAAACTGTGAGCAAACAGAAAACACTATGGAGAACAACCATGATGGTAAGCACCCTAAAAGGAGAATGTAGGAAAGCAGAACGCAAGTGGAGGAAAACTAAACGTCAAATTCACTAATATATCTATAAACAAAGCCTTGGTAGCTTCAACAATGAGTTACGCTGAGCCAGACAGCAACAT
The DNA here is from genome assembly GCA_016801105.1 of Esox niger. NCBI lineage: Eukaryota > Metazoa > Chordata > Actinopteri > Esociformes > Esocidae > Esox > Esox niger. The sequence continues at coordinate 42,930 of JACXGJ010004347.1, forward strand.
TTATCAGGAATGATTAACAATAATATCAATAATTCCTGCACTGTTTTTTGTCGTGGTCGACAAGCTTACAAACCCAATAGCATCAGAACTCATGTCCACTGTGAAATGTAATGAATTTGCGTGTTTCTTTAATGAAAAAATTAGTATTAGACGGACCATCAGAACTACACAGACTAACAAGGACACTGGACCATCACTACGACCACCAGAACATAACGTGGTTATTATGTCACAATTTACTACAATTGATCAAAAATCCCTAGAATAAACAGTTCGACATCTTAAAGCTTCTACATGTTGTCTCGACACACTGCCATCAGACTTTTTAAAAACAATTTTGGACTCTATAACAATGGACCTGCAGCAAATAATTAATAGCTCCCTGCAATCGGGCATTTTCCCAACATCTCTAAAAACAGCTGCCATTAAGCACCTATTAAAATAGAAATCGTTGGATGCATCTATAATGAAGAAGGTTGTTTTCAATCAGCTCACCGATTTTGTGACCTCAGGAGGTCTCTTAGACAAATTTCTGTCAGGCTTCCAACCCCACCACAGTACTGAAACGGCCCTGATTAAAGTTTTAAATTATATACGGCTGAATACTGATTCAGATAAAATAACAGTTCTAGTTCTACTAGATCTCAGTGCAGCCTTTGACACTATAGATCATAGAACACTTATAGATAGGCTGGAAAATTGGGTAGGACTTTTTGGGACAGTCCTTGAGTGGTTCAGATCTTATCTAGATGGCCGGAGTTACTTTGTCACCATTGGTTATCATGAATCTGGCTATGACATGCGGAGTTCCACAGGGATCAGTTCTCGGACCGCTTCTGTTAAATCTCTATATGCTACCTCTGGGCCAAATTCTATAGAACAACAACATTAACTACCACAGCTATGCCGATGATAATCAAATATATATGTCTCTCGAAACGTAAGACAACAGCTCAATGGACTCTCTGTGTCACTGTATAGAGCACATAAATACATGGATGAACCAAAATTGTCTACAATTAAACCAAGATAAAACTGAGATTATTGTGTTTGGCAACAAAAATAAAAGAACAATTATTAGGAAAGAGCTGGATTCTCGGGCCCTTAAAACCAAGGATCAAGTCCATAATCTTGGTGTTCTGATAGACTCAGAATTCACATTTAACAGTCATATCAAATCGATCACCAAAACAGTATTCTACCATCTGAAAAATATATCCAGAATCAAAAGCCTGGTGTCCCAAAAAGACCAAGAGATGCTCATCCATGCTTTTATCTCTAGTAGGGTTGACTACTGTAATGGCCTCTTAACTGGACTCCCTAAAAAGACTATAAAACAGCTGCAGCTCATTCAGAATGCAGCTGCTAGAATGTTAACCAGGACCAAGAGGACCGAGCACATCACTCTGGTTCTTAAATCTTTGCATTGGCTTCCGGTCAGTTACAGAATAGACTTTAATGCAGTGCTTTTTGTTTATATATCTCCGAATGGTTTAGGACCCGAATACATTTCTGATATGTTTGAAGAATACAAACTGAGCAGGGCTCTAAGACCCATGAACTCAGGTCAGCTAGTAGAGCCCAGAGTCCAAACTAAACATAGAGAAGCTGCGTTTAGCAGTTATGCTGTACACAACTGGAATAAACTACCAGAAGATCCTAGACGTTCACCAAATGTGTCCCATTTTTTTATCCCGGCTAAGAACACTTCTCTTTTCACGTGTATCAGGGTACTGGGTAAGGATCCAAGTGCGGACTGAGAGCGAGTGGGAAAGGGACAGGCAGAACGTACGGGGACGGGAGGTGAGGCGTCTCACAGACCGGCGGCGAAGGCACAGACGAGTGGCAGGCAGAGTAGTCAGGAACAGGCAGATGGTCGATACACGAGCGGGCGGCAGAAGCACAGTCAAGGGACGGGCAGAGTAATCGGGGACAGGCAAGGGATCGCAATTCCGGCAGAGAACAGACGTACAGGCAGGGCTCAGGCAGAGTAGTCGGGGACGGGCGATAAATCGGTACACGGAAGGTCTGTTCGGGGAGATTGCGAGATGCGGTATGCTTGCGTAAACCATTGATCCGGCAGGGGAGAAGTGGCAGGGAGGTGTATTTGTATGTGTTTTGATGAGGTGAATGGGGACAGGTGTGTGAGTGGTGATTGGTGACAGGTGTGTGAGTTGGTGTGCACAGAAACTCAGGAGCGCGGGCGCCCTCTGCTGCGCGCTCGTGGTGGCGGGGACGTGACACGTGCCTATGACTGAGCTCTCAAACTTAACCCCACTGTGAGCCTGTTTTTATAACAGCACTGTTTAGTGTTATAGTTTATCTAGCTTCCTATGTTTTATATTCAATTTCTATTTTATTATTCTATGTTATAGTTTTTCTAGCTTCCTATGTTTTATATTCTCTCTCTATTTTATTATTCTATGTTTTATTATTATGCTGTATTTTATATTTCTCTTCTTAATTTATTGTGTTATTAAATGTATATCCTGCTATATTTTACCAATTGTAATGCAAGTTCTGGTGCTATCAGAGGAATAACCTCTGTGTAAACTGTTTTTGATTCTATTGCATTATTTCTATTTTCACTGTAAAGCACATTGAATTGCTTCTATGTCTGAATTGTGCTATATAAATAAACTTGCTTGCTTGCTTCCTCTTCAACCCTCGTGAGTATTTTATCTCCAAACTTCACTTTCTGTCTGTTAATATGAACAGGTAGCTAAGTCTTGAAGCATCCCCAGATCTCCACACCTGGGGCCTCATTTATAAACGTTGCGTACGCACAAAAGAAGGCGTACGCCGCTCTCTACGCAATAGTTGGTATTTATAAAAAGCAAACTTGACGGTAAAATGTGCGGTCCTTCATGCAAGCTCTGACCCAGGCGTACGCACAAAAACGGGTGAAATGAGAAATGGCGACACCGTCGGCAGTTGGAAAAAACACGTGAAAGTGTGTGAAACTGAAGACCGTTGTGTAAAATAAATGGCAATACTGCCTCTCATGAATAACACGAAGACTTCACAAAGCAAGTCTTACAATCAACAGCCTACGAACACCCGTTTGA
>JACXGJ010004348.1:0-45995 GCA_016801105.1 Esox niger
TATAAATACAGGGTTAGCAGAGGGAGGCAGTACACTAAGCTATAAATACAGGGTTAGCAGAGGGAGGCAGTACACTAAGCTGTAAATAAGGGGTTAGCAGAGGGAGGCAGTACACTAAGCTGTAAATAAGGGGTTAGCAGAGGGAGGCAGTACGCTAAGCTATAAATACAGGGTTAGCAGAGGGAGGCAGTACACTAAGCTGTAAATACAGGGTTAGCAGAGGGAGGCAGTACACTAAGCTGTAAATAAGGGGTTAGCGGTGGGAGTGCGTGCAAGGGGTGCAAGTGGATAGCTTTGTAACGCATGAGTTCTGTGCTAAACAATGCATGGATGTGTGAAGTGTCACATACGTTTAAACGGTGAGGCGATCTTCAATACAGCTTTGGGGGAGTCCGGAGGGGCCTCTAGGATAGTTCCTAGTGAGCTTGGATCAGGGATGGTCTTTTGGGTCGAACTACAGCCAGACAAAAGAGGTGGGGAGTGAAGCAGTGTTGGGCTAGGAATCTGTTTGAGGCTGGGTGGTTGGGATGGGTTTTGAACCACAGCTGGGTTGGTGACCTGGGATGGGCTCTGGTTCTGGAATGAGTCAGGAGTAAGGTTCGGCAGGTTTGAGCCTGTTAGGTCTGAGGCAGGGTTCTCCCAGGTGGTGGTTCTACGACCAATAGAACCCGACTTGACAATGAAAGGGCCACTGTCCTGTGAGGCAGAGCTGAAGAGCACACAGTCAGATAATGCACAGCAAAAAAGAAAGTGAGTGAAGAAAGAATGTTACTGTATCGTTCAATGAATGTTGCCAATGCCTGTTAGTATATTACCTGCTTAGTTTACAGAGAGGTGCATGAGAAGGAGATGAGCAGGAAGAAGAAGAGGTAGTGCTGGCGAGCCTCTCTTTTGGAGCCTCTGAGCCTTCAGTTGTTGACAAAGGCAAGTCTGGCACTTCAGGAAGCTCAGGAACTTGAAAGTCCACCGCTGAAAAGGAGCATAGACATACTTGACATAGCTGAACATAAAAATACAATCTAAAGGCGATAAAGGATCCAGGCAGCTCTTTCATGTACCATGTACTATCTGCCATAAATCGCATGCTTATCAACTAATCAAAAATACAACTCATCGCTGCTCATCACCGACGCAGGCAAAGTGAACACTGAAGATGGCAGTGTACCTTCTGGGAACAGGCTGCTAGAGTATTGTATAAGAGGTTCAACCACCGTCACGACCTGGACCGAGGAGGCAGACGCCATGTCCAACAAAGCAGCCTCCCTGGATACGTGAAGGGAAAAGTAGACAATGAGGGATTATAGAATTAGACAGGAGACAGTAATTTAAAGGAAGAAAAGACGCACGAGTAAGTGAGAGGGTAAGTAGGAAACAGTTTGAAAACAAAGGGCACAGAGATTAACAGAGATTCAGAACCATTTTACAATAGAACAAGACGCGAGGAACAATATTATGTGTTATGACCAACAGGTAGAGACTGCATGGTTCAGTTTCCAGCTGAGAGTTACAACAGACCTGTAGACAGACAGGCAGTGTAGTTTAGATTATGTAAGTTATTACCCACCCTTCCACGCGAGGCCACAGCAGATTGGGACCCAGTACTATGGCGATGTTACTGGGACTCATCCGGTTAACCGCCTGCTGCTCTGACAGACATGACAGGAACTGTACCAGATACCTTAAGGGGAACAAAGCAGTCAGGGAAATATTTAATCATGACAGATCCTAGCCCTATGATTTCACGCAGATATGGTTGTGGAACTGGGAGTGCTATCAGTTACAGAGGGCTGTACAAACCGGAGGTTGTTGTAGTTTTCCGATGGCAACTTCTTTAGCACAATTTTAAACTGTGTAAGTTTGTCTTCCAGTTCTTTCTCCCTATGGAGGGGGGACCAGTGGGGAGAGACATTTGATGATGAGAAATTCGGGGGGGGGTATGTACACACTACGTACTGACATGTGCTTTTTAAGAGGACCAATTAATGATCTTACCCTGCTGCTTTAAACCAGTCATTGTAGAGTTCAAAGGTCATGAGGGGTTCTGGAAGCTCTCTCAAGTAGGATTTCAAAGCCCCTTCATGGTAAAAGTGTAAGTGCACTGTTGACACATGTGAAACTTGAAAACATGTACAGGGTTTACAGGGACAGTCTTACCTGCAACTGCGTGAGGATCAGTATACTCGCTGTGGTTCACCACCCCTCTATCCAAACTGCTCTTCAGTTTCTTTACTACAGAGGCTGCTGCCGTCAGACGAAACAGACCCTGGGAGAGAGTAGAGTAAGGAAAAATGTTTTGTTGAATAGCTACACTTGGTAGACATTGAATGTCCTGTTGTAGACACTCCAGTACGTAATCACAGTCCTCACCTCTTCTCTCATGCCCGTTTTCAGAAGCATATGGACACACTCCTGGATGGGAACGGCAATCTCCCTGCTGCTGTTGTACAAGTGACTCAGCAGGGGCTCCCCATAAACCTTTCCATTAGAGCTGTAGTCCTGGGACTCTGTTGTAACACAGACACTGGTGATACACTGGACAAACACTAAAGATAGTGAGGAAGTTCGATAGTAATAGCAAATAGCACGTATCTCAGGACCAGCTTGTGGGAATACTTGGTAACAAAGTTAATGAGTTGAAAACAATTTTGCTACAATTGTTTATATTATAAAGACAGAAAAACATGAAGGGCCCTAAAATAATTACTTGCTAAAGCCGCCTGTTGCCGACTCTTGCTGTACATACAGACAGGCAGTCCATTCACCTGTTTGACTGTGGTTCTCTTTTAGCTCACTGATGTTTCGTTCAAGGAAGTCATGTGAGTTCTTATGATATTCCGCTTGTAGTTCCAGCAGCTGTGGACATAGCACAACTCAACCCCATCAGGTCTTATACCTCACAGCTAAAAGCACAATCACTAATATCAACAATTTACGGTACACTTTGAAAGACGGGATGATAAGTCACACTCACACGAATAAAATAGTTGGCATAGTCATCTTCTTTAGTTGCGAAGTGATAGAGATCTGCAGAATATTGGTCCTACAGAGGACATATAGCAGCACAAAAATATCCTATTTTAGAGGCTGAAACCACCAGATGAAAGTGTCCAAGTGTCTAAAACAGTAATACGTAACTATTTAACACCTTGATGCTTTCCAATCTCCTCCAGGCCTCCTCCACCTCCTCTCTCAACCCGTCCTGCTTTGCCTGAGGGCCGGAACTGGCCAGTGACCTGACATTTCACAGGCATCCAGGATCAGAAGTGACCAGGCAAAAGATACCACACATTGGAGATGTCATGTAAAAGTAGTTATGGATATAAAAATGACAGAATGTCCTGTTCAGACAACAGGCTATGTTGAATACTAACACAAAATAAAAGAAACACCTGTTTCGTGCACTGTGCCAGTCCATTGTGAGTTTGGCAAACAGCTTCTTGTTTTTGAGAATCTCTGGAAGGTCTTCCTACAGACAGAAGCAAAATGAGTGCTTATATGTAATACTTATTAATAATCACAAAATGATTTTTTATCCAAGTATAAATATCTCTAAGGCATCCTTTACCTCGCTGAGTTTATTGAGGGGCTCCAAAACCTCCTTCTCCAGCTTTAGCTCAAAGTCAGCCAGTGTGGATGCCAGGTGACTCTCCATAAAGCAACACATCTCTAACACTTTCCTATCAGTGAGAAAATAGACCGACTGGTTACTTGATTAACAATCAAGCAATAATTTGGATGTTTGAATAAATGGATTGGTTGTTGAAAGTACCTGATAGAAGAGTCTGCATCAAAGTCTTTAAAGCTCTCAGCCATGCTAACAGAGAGTAGCATTAGAGGGAGCTTTTTCTGAAGAGAGAGGGAGAGTTTTATCACAACAAACGGATGTGAAGTCAAGGGAAGGGTGAAAGAGAGGAGAGTATGTTACCATTCGTTTCTCTGAGTCCAGCCCTAGCTGACTCTGCAGACAAGCCATTAGTTTCTTGTGGATAATCTGCGCTGCTCTCTTAGCTGGCTCCACCCGCTGCTCCACCTCAGGACAAAGTAAATGACAGATATTGGGCACATCCTACAGCATGGGCTAAGTAAATGACAAATATTGGGCACATCCTACAGCATGGGCTAAGTAAATGACAGATATTGGGCACATCCTACAACATGGGCTAAGTAAATGACAGATATTGGTCACATCCTAGAGGAAATATTGGCTATTCTTTGAGAATTCTCCACATTACATTGTGAACTAATCTGTTGTTATCAGTCATAACTTACCAAAACCAGATCCTCTGTGAGAAGGTCAGTGGCATCCTGTGACCTATTTATTTAAGTACAAAAACCATTAAGGCCATTTAGATTGCAGGTGTATGAGTAATTCTAATAAATAATGTCTGTCAGTCTATTGCAGGATAAGTTTCCAGCAAAGCTCAAACCGGACTGACAGATGTTCTTGATATTTTTCTTCTTTTGGTTCTGTTCAATTGGTTGAAATCAAACAATTACTATGAGGATAAAGTATGGATTTCCAACTTTTTATTGAATGCTTCTTTTTGTGGGTTTTGTCTACATACTGATTTCACCAATTAAGAATGACAAATCTTCGTATACAGTATATTCTAGACTTTGCATTAGCTTTTGGAGCCTGCTATTGGTGTATGTTATGTGATGACAAAATAAGTGTTGATTTAAGTCAAGGAAGCCAATATGTGGTTAAATACTCTACCAGAAACATGGGCAAAACCTTAGGCTTTCCAAAACCAATAGTTTTAATGTAATTACAAAGATGGAAAGCGCCGGTGAGCTGAGCCATCGCAAAATTCTACGAAGTATGATTGGCAAATGTTCAACATAATGAAGAAGAAATTGTCAGACAGATCACTTTCCAGGAGGCAGAAGAGAATGTCAGCTATAACTGTCTGCAGAAGATATCACCACAGCTACAGTACAATGACTACACTGCTATTGCAAACCACTAGTTAGCCTAAAAAAACAGGATGGCCAGGGTACATATTGCTTAACGTGCATAAAATAACCTGGAGACTTCTTAAAAAGGTATTGTAGACAGATTAGACAAAAGTTAATATGTACAAAGGTATGACAAGAGGGAAGTGTGGAAATAAGGAAATGCCAAAGATCTGCAGTGTACTAACTCAAGTGTGAACCATTGTGGATGGATTGTTATTTGCATGCATACATGCTTGGGCATGCATAAGGTTGCTGCCACTGGAACTGGGTCAGATGTCTTCATTGATATTGTAACTGCTGCAAGAAGCAGCAGAATTACATCTGATGTTTACAGAAACATCTTGTCTGCTAGTGGACAAGCAAAGGCCACTATCATATCCTAGAATCACTATCATATCTCCATTTGTTACCTTTAAAGAAACTGCTTCAATATGTTACATAGGAACATTAGGGTTAAAATTAAGAGACCACTGCAAATTGAACGCTTCTGTTCCTCACTCATAACTTTACTTTTCTTCCCTGGACAAGTTCAGTATCTTCAGCATCAATTATTACGGTTTCGATCACAGGCTCAAAATGGCCAGAAACCAGTACTTTCTTCTGAAATTGAGTCTATTCTTGTTCTAAGAAATGAAGACTATTCCATGCGAGAAATTGCCACAAAACTGGATATCTCATACAATAATGTGTTCTACTCTCTTCACAGAATATAGCAAACTGGAACAAACCAGAATTGAAAGAGCGGGAGGCCCTGGTGCACAACTGGGCAAATTGACAAATACATTAGAATGTCTAGTTTCAGAAACATGCACCTCACAGGTCCTCAACTGGCAGCTTCATTCAGTTGTATCTGCTAATGCATTTTGTTCATTAAACGCTAACACATTGCATCATACTGTGATGTGTTCAACTCTGTTCTATTTTGTAAGCAAACAAAATCTTAAATCCAAAGTAATTTTTGAACTGCGCTTATCTTATTTTTGCTGCAATCCCATCTTAGTTTATCACTAGAAAGGTTGAACATCTCAGTTATTGTGGATTTTCTCCAACAGTTCAGAGATGTGCTCTCACTAATGCTGCCAAATGTCTGTCCTCCTTTCTATTCACTATGCTGTTATGTGTGACTCAAACTAGTTTGATTCCACAGGACAAAGCCTTGTTAATTTGGATTTAAATCAGAAAATGTACTTGGCCAGTCCAGAACCTTTTTTGTCTGTGTAAATTATAAAATAACACAGACACAAGTTTGTTATTTTGGCTGTTTAACAAAATATATTCAAGTTACAGTTAATAAATGAATATGTGCTTAAAGCACAGCTTCTCAGGTTCAATTTGAGGGTATTCACATCAAAATTGGAGGAAGGGTTTTACAGGTTTTAAGGAATTACAGCTCTTTAATATGTAGCCCCCTCTTTTTCAGGACCTAAACTAAATACACAATTGACAGGTGTGGGCTGTTCCTTCGTTTTTTCTTCATGAATTAAGCAGGCAAAACTTATTTCCTGTTGATTTCAGGTGTGGCATTCACATTTGGAAACTGTTGTTGTGAACCCACAACATGTGGTCAAAGGAGCTCTCAGTGCATGTAAAACAGATACTCCTTAGGCTGCAAATAAATAATCTATCAGAGAGATAGCAAGAACATTAGGAATGGCCAAATCAATATTTTGGTATTTCAGTGAACAGAAAATGCACTGGTGAGATCGGAAACTCAAAAAGGCTTGCATTTCCATGGAAGTCAACTACAGTGGATGATCGTAGGATGCTTCAAATAAAAAATAAAAACACCTTCACAACATCCAAGTGAAGAACACTCTCCAGACGGTTGGCATATCATTATCCAAGTCTACCGTAAAGAGAAGACTTCATAAGAGCATATACAGAGGGTTCACCACAAGGTGCAAACCCTTAATAAGCCTCAAGAGAAAAGCCAGATTCGACTTTGCCAAAAGACATCTGAAAAGCTAGCCCAGTTCTGGAACAGCATTCTTTGGAGGGATGAAACTAAGATCAACATGTATCAAAATGATGAGAAGAAAAAACTATGGAGAAGGCTTGGAACGGCTCATGATCTCAAGCATACCACATCATCTGTAAAACATGGCAGAGGGAGTGGGATGGCATGGGCATGCATGGCTTCCAATGGCACTGGGTCACTAGTGTTTATTGATGATGTGACAGAAGACAGAAGCAGCCTGATTATTTCTGGAATCTATAGGAACATTTATAGGGACACTTTACAGATGGACACTAACACAAAACATAATAAGAAAGCAACCCAGGAGTTTTTTAAGGCGAAGAAGTGGAATATTCTGCAATGGCCGAGTCAATCACCTGATCTTAAGCATGAAATGATCTTGCTGAAGGCAAAACTTAAGGCAGAAAGACCTATGAAGGCAGAAAGATCCAGGGCTGAAAGACCCAGGCCTGGTAAAGCATCAAAAAGGAGGAAGCCAAACATTTGGTTATGTGCGTGCATTTTAGGCTTCAAGCAGTCTTTGCCTGCACATGATTTTTGACAAAGTATTAAAAATGAACATGACTGTGTTAATTTCTCCAATTACATTTGATCCCTTGAAATAAGGGGACTGTGTATGAAAATGGTTGCAATTCCTAAACGTTTCATTCAATATTATTGTTCCACCCCTTGAATTAAAGCAGACAGTCTGTTGTGGGGTACTGATCCAAAATTATGAAAATTGTGTCAGTGTCCGATAATTTCCAGACCTAACTGTATTGTATAAATAAGGTCATGCCTATTGTCCCAAAGTGATGTCAAGCCCCATTACTGGGGCTTGTGCATCAACCCAAACCAGGTCCAATCTTCAACATAGTTCTCATTATTATTATTTAGCACGCAACTCCTCTTACATCATTCAAGCTAGAGACACCATTCAAACATTGAAATGTTCAGTGAATTTATGAATAGGTTGCTTGAATAAAAAGTAAAATCTCTTAAATCATTCAAGCTACAGAGACCAAACTAACTTAGTTTCACATGTTTAGGCTATTCCAACTTAAAACTTTTTAATGTTTATGAACATTGATGACAAACATTTGCATAATTAGCCATTTTCAATTAACAAAGAAATTGCAGCTTTGAACCGTTCAAGCTAGGGAGACCAAACCAACCCATGTTTTGGCCATACTTGAACATTTAACAATTCTGACAATATACATTTGCATAAACATTACCATGGACAGCTAAATTTGAAAGAGTTGAAGCAAGCCTCTGTAAAGTTACTAGAATTGTTTAAATCTAGTTGGTTTTACTGTCTCAATAATTAGAGTTTGCATTGTGACTCAAATTTTCTTATGCTGAATGATTTTGTTCATGCTCACAAGTTGACACAAATTTCAGATACAACTCCAGATACAACTGTAGATAAGCTTATTCGCTGACCGTCAGATGAGATTAACGTCAAGTTAAAGTTGTTGCTTTGGGTTGCTGTGGTTTAGATAGGAAGTTGGCCTGGCAGAAGACGGGGGAGTCAGGGCTAATGTGTCCTAATGCTAATGTTAAGGTTTCACTCACTGAAAAACGCTCACCAGATCACCCTATACTACTCTTAGGGGGTTTTGAGGTGGTGGGTAGATGGAGTGACAGCGTGAAAGAAAGAAAAACAAGAAAGAAAAACAAGAAAGAAAAATAAAAATACCTTTTGTTCTTTGCAGTGTGAAACATATTTTAAACGAAAGAACATTCGAAAAATGTAAAAAATAGCAAGCCTATAGAAGTGTGCTTTGAAGTTTCAGCAGAAACTCAGAGAATATTGTTACAGTATCGAAACAGCTACAGTCACAACAACGGAAGACACTCCCAGGTCAAAGCCATGTTTCATGATTAGCACTTTAAATGTTGTTCCTATATTTGCATTGTCTTGTAACCTGTAACCATCTGTGTGAAAGTATATTTGAAATAATGAGGAAGTTCCATATTTTAGGTCTGTCAGTCTCACTTTGACTTTCCTGTACTAACAGCTCCAAACAAAACTGTTTTAGTATAATTAGAGGAGTGTGTCTACATTTGATTATTGCCTTGCAATTCTTCTTTTTCATTTTTACCTCATCCGGCCACTCTCCCCTCCCCTACCTAAAGATCTTAGGTGATGTCACTATGTGTTCCAATAGTTAATGTCAGAGTCAGTCTGAACAAAGTGAGAACAATGTGTAGGTAGGTGCTCCTCTATTGTGGTTAGAGCGTTTGCAGCTACCCATGTTAGCAGGGATTATAAATAGTCTGAAACACATAAAGGCCAGATAGACATGCAAACACACAGCTTCTGTCTGTTGCAACCAGCTGCAGAGACACTCAGCTATAAGCCAGGATATCGTGGGTATCAAAAACAAGACTTGGGTGTTCAATGGCATATTTCAGATGATCTTTTTTGTACTTGATGTTAAATGTTTCCTCACAGAAAAAGTATAAGACCAAACCCATCTGAGCCAAAGGTCAGCCCAGTTCTCTGTCCAAAGAATGAAGGAGATCTTGATTCAAATGCAAGTGGTATGCCCTCAAAGGTACACCTACCCATAATGTCACATACACACACAAAAGAGCAAAAGACCTTTTCACCCAGCATTGTTTTAACCCTCTCACAGTCACATTAGACCCTCACAGTATTATCACCCTCACCCTAAACCACTCTGACTTTGTTAATACTATTCTGGTCTTGTTCGGTATGAGAGGAGATGAGCAGACAGGTCATGTTTTAAGTTCTACACAGTGTCACTTTAAGAAATGTAGTAGATTCTGCCACCCTCTGACAAAACGATCTTGCTTGGCTCGATTCATTTACAGTTGAGGATTTGTGACCTCTGGAATAACCTTCATCCCTGGGCTGAACATTTTCACTTACAGTATATTCAAGTTAGGGACTAACAGACTACTACTTCTGTGATTAACTATAGCAGTGGCTACAGCTTCTGTCACAAAAAGCTCAGACAAAACTCTGTGAAAATTATATGTATTGAATCTTTTATTTTAGTAAGATACCTATTAGCTATTGCAGAAGTAGCAGGGCCTCTTCCTGGTGTCCACATAAAACATAAAATATTTTGATCACTTCCCAACAAGAACAGCTCAAGGACATAACTTACCAATAAACAACAGTGGTAGTCATCATGAGCGTGTGCAAAATAAGTATAAATCAGCTTTTGTGAGTAGACAATGAAAATGATATGCATTATTCTTGGCCTCTATTCACACTGACTATTTTGACACTGTTTCTGAGACTAACCCAACAAATTCTGTGCCAATCAGTCTCCAGAGTTCCTGCTCTGAAGTCGATGCTCACCCACAGTAAAATGCTCTTAGCCCAGGGCTAAGGTGCAGTGTGAAGAGGCCTAAAGTAAGACATTAGGCTCATTGAAAATGTCATTTGTGGCACCATATTAAACAACCCCTAATTGTTAACAACTAATGATAATCACAAACAATGTGGCGTGACTCCCAATTGACCCTGTACTACGCAGACCTCAGATATCAATACCAGACAGGCACACATCTAAATCGTAGTGGTTCTCCATTTTCCCGCTGGTGTTCTTATATTATAAATAAGAATAAAGGCTGGACTGAACTAAACTGGAGTGTAGAATGGCACAAAACCTTATACCACTGGACACAGAAACTACATTGTATTCCCTTTTCTGTATTGTTAGCTCTATTTGTTTTCAATTAACTATGGTTAGCTATTAACAGGTTTAAACAAATTAAATACATTGTTGAACAATTTACAAATTCACTACCCAAAAACAAAGTCCAGAATGGCACAGGAAACTAGCTAACTTACTTCCCCACAGATCCAAGCTGCTTCAAGAGGTTGAAAGATTTCAGCATGATTGCATCCGAGTGAACTGTCCACGTACGAACTATCCCGTTGTAGTGACACCAGCCTGGACCTCCGTCAAGTCTTGCTGGGTCAGTGTGTCCGTTATTTCATTGAGCAGGTACAAGTACAAGTGGTTTTCTTATGTGTGATGTTAGGGTGCTGCGACTGTTTACCGCCTATCAGCCTCAATGGTCTGAAAAGAGGAAGTTACTTCAGCTGATCTGTAGGGGGAAGAGTTTTTTTTCTCTTTGTATCACGTTAAAGAAAAAAAACTATCTATACATGTATCGGAGTCATTATGTAGATAAATCTATCGGCCTAGATCATAATCTGCACACTGAACAGAGGATGTGTTGGTTTAGGATGCACTATACATAGATAATGGGGCAAGGGCTTTTGGAAAATCTTTTTGCAGCCTGCAACAAGGACCTGCGAAAGCACACAAAATCCACCAATGCATTTTAAAGGCACTGACTTACTACAGGACTGTCCTTTCTGAAATCAGTCCCCCCTCCTTGAATACTTTGATTTATGCATTGTATTTAAAAAATGACAGGAGAATCTGAACGTAGTGGTTATTATTGTTATTTGATATATAGGCGATCTGTTACATCATGGCTTCTATTCTCTCTGCTTCTGTAAACGGATGCAGTGCATCCACAACCATTCAGGATCAGGATGTGAGAAAGACAAAAGGGGAAACACCATCTATTGAAGTCTTGTTGCTACTCCTGATACTGACTCTAATAAGTAGGTTGAGTTGTAAACATCGAATAATATCGTATTCATGTTTTTGTTTAGGCTTATGATAGTTTAGACAAATCACTAACTGATCAAATTCAGATTGCACACTGGCCTAAAACTGTGCAGTATCAACAGTAGACATTAGTGTACTAGGCCTATGAACAGATTGGCAGATAGGGCCTCACAAAACACTAGTCTGGTATCCATAATGAAAAAGAAAATATATCTTCACCAATATAGGATGAAGGGTATACTGTTCGAGTGTTAATAACTCAAGAGTCATCAGGTGTAATTCTCTACAAAATAATATATTGATGTACCTACGTTTTTACAATTCTGGACTCGCAATTCACTGAAATCCTCCTTGGAGAATTCCTGATGTTTTGGGCATTCCCTTCAGGTTCTGGGAATCCTACAACCAGGATCGGCAGATATTTGCAACCCTCCTGGCACTTTAGTGACAATGTCTTGCATTGAAACGGAAATCCATTGGTTCCACTAGGTGTCCAAAATCACCAGGCTATACTGTATACTGTAGAAAAGCCTACATCTTGTCCAATGACGTGTGATCAGAGCTAGGTGTGGAATAATCCAGAAATGTACAACAAGTTCAATATATAAAAATAAACATACAATGCTCTTATTCATTTATCTATTAATGTATTTATTTCTATACAACAAATCAATTCAAATACAAATTAAAGAACTATCTAACCAATCCTTTCAGTCCTGGAGAGTCCATTTTACATTAAAACACTTCATATATACTGTATGTTTTTAAGAGAGAAATGAGTGTCGGCCAGCTCCATTCAGTGAATATTGCTTTCCTGTTCAAGGCATTTCAGGTTCCAACCATCACACTATAGCATAGCATTGTCATTACTCAAGACAGTGACTTGGTCCTGTGTAAACTGTCAAAGGCAACAAAATAATGGTCCCTTATCAAGAGAAACAAGCTACACTTAGCCATAGCACTGAGAAAGACTTACAGTAAGAGAGCAGCAATGCCTTCTTTCCATGTTATTAATGTGAAGTGTAATTATGAAATGTTTGTGAAATGTTTATACTAACAGAAACAGTCAGATGACCACTCTGACACATTGATTAGGCCCAATACTTTGAATAAGACTTGGCAGAAACACCAATGCATCTATCTGAATAAAGACTCCAGAAACTTCAAAACCTAAACGTCATACCTCAAGCAACATTACGACAGACTGATCATTTTATTAATTTTTTTGTATGGGACACTGCTGCGAACAAAACCACTCCCACATCTTTCCTATGGAGCCAAAAGCCTTTGAACTTTTAGGTTGTGAATGAAGACACAGCTGGTAGAGACAAAGGCCCAAGAAAATAATACATATAGATATCAGTTATATTGTGGATCTTAGTGTTTCTCCATGAAAAAACACATTTTCCTGAATCACCTTCTTAAAACTGGTCAGATGAAAGTATACAAACCCATTCTCATCCTCCCCTAACAACTCGCATCCATAAGTAAACGGTGTTAAAATGTAAAAATTATAATAATCAAAGAACGATCTCCAGCAGCTTTAGAATTAGAACACAGGGGAGGCGTGAGGAGGGAAGACACCAGAAAACCTGCTGTTGTGACCTCAGAATTCAGAGGAACAAAACAGGCAAAACCAGAGTGCACAATTCCACCTTCTCACCCCTTTCCTGTCTCCTCCAAAATGCCCGGCTCACACCCTTCATCAGAAATGAAAGGCCAAAGCCCGAGCACACGGTACCCCTGAGCTGACAACCCTCGTATTGGTCCCTCCCCTCCCTCGTACAGTCTTCTCTGTCACTCTCTCTCTCTCCTCCCCAGAACGTTTTCCAGGTCCAATACTCAGGAAACCGGACTAACGCTTGGACTTGGACTCTTCCGCCTCTTTTTCTAGGAAAAAGTCAGACAAAGACACAGTCGGTTAGACACACAATTCATAGGAACAAACCACAATCTCAACACTTAACAGTGAATACGGTCTCAGATTACCCATTTGTCCTGCTGGACTAAAAATAACTAAATACAAGCAGTGTGATAACTTCCGCACCTTTTCTAAGCTCGTCTCTCTTCTTTTGTGCATCCTCTCTCTGCTTCTTTATAATGGCCAGCCTGGCGAGGTCAGCTCGGGCTTGGTCAGTTTTCCCTTCCAGGTGCAGCTTCATATAACGCTCCTTGGCTTTCTGCTTCTCAATCTCCTCTCTGAGACAGATACATAGGGCCATTCAAACATTGCCCTGCTTTCAGGACTGAATAAGACTCCAGATTATCTGAAATTAGTGATTTCAACATATCCATTTTAGGGAAAGGCAATAAGCTTGAGACTTGGAGGGGGGAAAAGGAAGGAAAAGAGTCCCACCTCTCTCTGCGTGACAGCTCTTTGGGTGCATTGATATCTAGTTCCGTCACCTTCTTACTCTTCTGGGATATGCGGTTGGGATTCTCAATCTCAATTAACCCTTCCACTCCACTTTTTTTCTTGTTCTGTAATAACAGACAAAACATTGACCCAGGTCAACATTTCAGTTCTGATTAAAGCAGCCTTGGAAGGTAGGTGACACTTGAAATAGACGTAAGATAATATTGACCAGCCTTACCTACACTTAGTTAACGGTTCTACTTTTTTGACAGATTCAAATCAGTGTCTTTACTCACAATGTCCTCCTCGTCACTACTGCTGTCGTCAGACCCTGATGATTTCTCCTCCTCCTTCTCTACTCCACCATTCGCCTCCTAACACACACACACACACACACACACACACACACACCAAGCATACAGAACAAACATTTTACTGAAATTTTTTCATAAGTGAATTGGTCAACAGAAATAAGGTGATTAAGACAAATGTATAGATTCAGAGATATATGCTTTTTGTAAGTATGGAACATTTCTGCAATCTTTCAATACAGCTCAAGAAACAGAAATCCACTCTGTGTGTGTGTATATACAAATAGGCACACACTACCATACCAATACAATACTATATATATCAATACACACACCTTTGTTCAGTGCAGCCAAATCGGCTGCCAGAGATTGTGCAGCCAGTCTATAGATGGTGAATTCAGTTTATTATTTTCAGTGGATCTTTACATAGTTTGGAAGGGTAGTTGGAATAAAAAAACCAATGCGTAAAGATCCAGTATCAAATTTTGCTACTACGTTTTATGGGAATTATGACATGATGACTCTTTTAGTCTATACAGACAAAAGCTACAAACAAGAAGCATCTCTCTCTGTACAAGTGTTTTCTGAATATTTCCTTGTTAAAATAGTTCCATTGACAACCTCTAAAAACTTCAGATAAAAGACTTTAATGTATTTCTTGGTGGCTATCCTCTAGAGTCGAGATAGTTAACTATACATGAGTCCTGTGCTCACCAACTCTCTCTGTGCTTTCATCTGCCTGTCAATCTCTTCTGGGTTGCTGAACTGCTTTCCCCGGCCCTTGTGACCTTTTTTACCTGAAAAGAGAGTTGAAAGACATGTAGGAGATCCCATGGAGCAGGAGATGAGTCAGACATGACGTTCACTGCGGCATGATGGTTTTATATATTACAATCCAATCCATATTAAAAGTAAAAGTGATTGACCTAACAACAACAGTGCATGTATGTATACATTGAGGTACAACTAATAACAATAACCACACGAGAGGCAGTAAATGCATGCCAAGAATAATTACACTGAACTTAACATCCAATCCATCTGGTGCACATGCCATGGGGGTGTTAGCAACAAAATTTAGCTAGCATTAAGTCGCTAGCGACAATCCATAGCCGGGCAGCTAGTTTAGCTTTGAGTTGTACGTCATTTATTGACTGGCTACACTGTCTGACAAATATTAACGTGGTTCTCTATCAATCTCGTTAACTATGGTAGCAGCTAACTACGTCGGTTATCTAATGAAACAGCGACACGCTTTCCAATTAGCTTATGTACTGTAGTTATGCTAGCTATATTTTTGTGCTAACATTACGGTATCTGGCAAGTGTAGCATCACTTTCAGCTAGCTAACCAGTTACATTTGATATGTTGGCAATAACAACGGCGTAGGATACTCACCGCCTCTAGGCATATTTGGTACAAGAAATTGAACTACTAAAACAGAAAAATTTAGAAACTATATATACATATATATATATATGTTCACTGTTTTCAGCAAAAACACGTCTCTTTCCCCAAAAGGCCTTCGCTACACCGTGCTTGTCTCGCGTTAACTTCTACCCGCTTCCTGAGAGTAACAAGAGTAAAAGGCAGTGCAATGATGCAATATCCAGCCAATCGGTAAACAGGGATTTTTGACAGACTTGTCAACAGACCATTCCTATCTGGAACATACATGTACAGAGTGGACGTAAAGTAGGAATAGCATATGAAAACGCAGGTTTGTAATTGCGTTGATTGAAGCTCCGCCCTAATTTCTTCATACGTGTGTTGGAAAGACTGTAGGATTATAATCGCCGTCAAAGCAGGGCCGTGTGTATGAGGTACTAGAATTTTACACCTGGATTTGTCAGATGGGGATGGGGATGGGGATGGGGATGGGGATGAGGGTACAGTTTACATGGGTTCCGGCACATGTAGGGGTAGAGGGGAATGACACCATGGATGGTTTGATTAAAAAGCCAGTAAAACAGAAACAGTGGAAGTATCGGTTCCGATAAGTAAGGCAGAAACGAAGGCCCTAATCTGGTCTAAAAATGTTGGTAAGTGACAGGAATGCTGAGACAGAGGAGAAAGGGAGACATGAAGAATACAAGGGACAGTTGGAGCGGTGAGGATTGCTGGAATGGACAGGAGGAAGGAAGTAGTTTTTGCTAAGTTAAGTTAAGTTGGGCACTGTGGGTTGAATAAGTATTTACTGTACATATTATGTGTAAGCATATGTCTGGTAGATGTGACTTTTGTAATAATATCGAGTCTGTGGAACATGTGTTGTTCGAGTATCAGAACTATGAGAAGGAAAGGATTAAGACGAGGGAGAAGGTTAGGGGTTTAAGAGAATTCTCTTAGGGACTTATTGAGTCAATCATCATCTGGAATTAATCGACTTTATTTGGGATACGGGAATGGCAGACAGGCAATAGTTTGGTATCACTGGTCCACACTCCAGTGCAGTAGGTGGCGGTAATGCACCTTCAAAGTTGGATGCCAACCACCGTTTAACATCGAATAATAAGAAGAATAAGAAGAGGAAGAAGGTCCAATCCCAATGTCCCCCCTAAACGCTAAGCCCTCACAGGCTTTATTTACGTCACCTGGTGATCGAGTGCAAGAGGCTGCAAGGGCTCAAAATGCTATAAATAGTCATGGGAAAGCACTTTGACTTTATCATGTTACCTTGATGAAGCTGAAGCATGTTGCACACTACTGTGGTATTTTTACTTAAGGGACCGGCTGCCCTTGCAAGCTTTTGCCCTGCCCTACAGTGTGGACGAGAGGTAGTTGTCAATAATCATCTATATTTGTCAATAATCAATCTACAATTTTTGGTCAAAACAGCATCGTTAAGCAAAAACTGAAATAAATAGTTGAATAAACTAGTTGTGTAATAATGTAATTGCATTCCTCTGATTTCATGTGTTCCATGTGCCATCTCAAATCCTTGTTAATGTAGGTTGAGTGTAGTTCACCGTTCTTCTCTTCAAAGGCGCGTTTGACCGATTTTTTTTTTTCTCGCTTCCAGGCTTCCCCTGGTAACCCTTGCGTTTCACGTTACAATGTTATGAACTGTGGGCAATTCCCTCAGGTAAAGTCTATGAAAATGCAGACTTACCAAAAGGGTGCATAAAGGGCTCAAAATGTCTGCGAGAGCCCTCATGATTTGACAGGTAAGTGAAGGTGAAGTTGTGTTTATTGTTTATACGTAGGATTATACAGTGTTATTTTAATAAATCAAATGCCTTCATAAACCCCTTTTTACATCGGCGGTTGTTACAAAGTGCTTTTACAAAACACCCAGTCTGAAACCCCAAGGTGCAAGAAACAACAGTGTTGAAGCACAGTGGCTAGGAAACACTCCCTAAAAGGGGCCGAAATTTAGGAGGCTCACCATGCTCGTAGGAGTAAACAGTCCTCCTCTGGAAGCGTTACCAGATGGACAAGACAGGGGGGTCCTGTGACACTATGGCCCTATCCGGGGGAGGCCCCGGACATTGCCCAACAGGCAGGAAGTAAATTCACCCACATTGCCAAGCATCAACCAAATGGACATCCACCAACCCCAACCACGCTGAAATGAGGACTGAGTACGGCAAGCAGTGAGTGGCATTGGAGGGCATCCCTGCAGTGATGAGAGCCCATCTGGCATGACAGCAAGGGTGGACAGTATCAAGCATTTCCATTCACCTTCAAATGCCTGGGCCCGACTGCACTTAATCATAGACCAGACTTAAGAGATGAGTCTGCACTTCAAACATTAATTGGCAGATCATTCCATAGTAGTGGAGCTCTATGAGAGTAAACACTGCCTCCGGCTGTTTGTTTAGAAATTCTAGGTACAATTACAAGGCCTGCATCTTGCGATCTTAGGTTAGGTGTAGGTATGTATGACTGGATAATTTCAGAAAGGTAAGTAGGAGCAAGTCCATGTATTGTTTTGTAGGTTAACAATAATACCTTAATCAGCCCTAGCCCTAACATGCAGCCAGTGTAAAGAGGCTAGTACTGGAGTAATGTATCCACATTTTATATATTATAAAATTCTAATAGCGGTGTACTACACTAACTGAAGTATATTTATGGATTTTTATTAAGGTAACCGGTGAGAAAATCATTGCTGTAATCAAATCTAGAAGTGACAAAAGCATGGATTTGTTTTTCTGCATCCGTTTTTGATAAAAGATATCTGCAATGTTCCGAAGATGGAAAACACAACTGTTGAGATATATTTAATTAAAGGAGAGGTTAGAATTGAGGGTAATACCGAGGTTTGGCACCGTTTTTTGTGATATGACCAACAAAACTCATTGTTTTTTGTGTCCTAAAACTAGCACTTCTGTTTCTAAGGTAAAAATCAAGATGCTCTCTGTTATCCACTTCCTAATATGTGAAACACATGCTTTAAAACTAGCAAATTTTGGCACTTGTCCATGTTTCATCAAAATATACAGCTGTGTCATCAGCATTGCAGTGAACATTTTATTTGTGATTTCAGATTACATCTCCCAGAGGCGGAATATACAGCTCCGGAAAAAATTATGAGACGACCACCTTTTTCTTTTCAAAAAAGTTTAAACAGTTTTGAGTGAGCAACAGAAGGGTTAAAATTGTGACCAATGCAAATTGAACGCTTCTGTTCCTCGCTCAAAACCTTCCTTTTAAATGGTGCATTGGTCTCTTAATTTATTCCGGAGCTGTATAGTGAAAACAATAAAGGGCCCAAAACCAAGCCTTGAGGAACACCAAAACATACATTTGTCAGAGGAAATGCCATCCACACATTCAAACTGATATCTCTCAGACAAATAAGATTTAAACCAGGCTAGAATGTGTCCACATATCCCAATATGGGTTTCCAGCCTCTCTAAGAGAAGGGAGTGATCAATAGTGTGAAAGGCAGCACTAAGATCAAGAAGAAACAAAACTGATGTGGAACCTTTGTCTGAGGCCATTAGAAATAATTTGTTACCTTTGCCTGAAACCGGACTGGAGCATTTCATAAATGTTCTTCATCCATGCTTTCCAGACTTCAAGCAGTCATTGCCTAGAAATGATTCTAAATATTAAAGAGGAATTATTTTTAATTATTGTGTTAATTTGTCCAATTACATGTGAGCCCCAGAAAAAGGGGATTGAGTATGAAAATAGTTGCAATCCCTAAACATTTCAAACAATATTTTTGTTCACTTCAATTGCACAGTTTCAATTCAAATCCATTGTGGTGGCGCACAGAGCGAAAATTATGAAAACTGTGTCATTGTCCAAATATTTATGGACCTAACTGTTTGACGAGTCTTTCTTTTCTAATGATGATTAACTTTTCATCAAAGAAGTTCATGTATTAATTACTGCTGAAATGAAAACCCACTTCACCGGTCGAGCTCTGTTTTTTGTTAACTTTGCAACTGTATCAGAGATATTTTGGATTGTTTTTGTTAACCTGATGGAGAAAAGCTGATCGAGGAGATGTGAGTGCATTTCGGTATTGTAGAGTACCGTCTTCTCCAGGCTTGTCTAAATACTTCCAACCTAGTGGAGTGCCACTTTCGCTCCGATTTTCTGGAGGCTTGCTTCAATACTGTAGTACTCTCTATGTACCAGAGAGTGAGCTGCTTGTGTATTTCTTTAGTTTCATGTGTTTTTGTTGTTAGTGTATTTTTTTGTGCATTTCTTTTGTTTTTAGTGGTGCAACCATATCTATATGATGAATCAGATGACAGGCATCTAAATATGAACATAGCATTCAACCTGTACCTGTCACAGGCTATACTTCCCACTTGCTTTAAGGTCATCATTCCAATGCTGAAAAAAACAAGGTAATGTGTTAATGACTATTGCCCCATTGCACTCTCCCCCGCCATCATGAAGGGTTTTGAGAGGCTTGTTATAACCCCCCTCAAAGTTTGTTTCCCAGGATCATATATCCACTCCAATTTGCCAACACTGTCAACAAAACCAGAGGATGTAATTTATATCACTACTCACATGGTCACAACACACCTAGAGAAGAACACCTATAGTATTTGTGAGAATGCTGTTTATTTTCTATAGTTCAACATTCAATACTATTGTTTCCTCAGAAGTAGCTACAAGTACTGGGTCTGGACAACAACTTGTTTAACTAGATACTGGACTTTCTGATGTGTGGATCTCAAGCTGTGAGTATTGGCAAAACAACCTAATCCTCACTGACTCAGCCCTACCCCTTTACTCCCTGTTTATCCAAACATGCACGGCTCTATACTATGCCAACTCCATCCTTAAGTTTGCAAATGGACCAGGGGTTGCAGGCCTGATGACAACAATGTGGAGTGATCCTAAAGGGAGGATGTATGTAAACTGGCTTTATTATGTCAGTCCCCTACAACATTTTGTGAAAACATAGAGTCAGGATTTCCATGGATGGACGTTTTGCAACTAGCGTGTACTTGATTCATCACTCAGTCATTGGTCCATAATAATTTAGGACCTCCCACCACCTGGGTGTCTAGTTCTTAATTGGATCCCAGAAAATGACAAGCTGCATCCTGACCTCCACAGGTGATCACAGGGCTCTAGCTAATCACTGGGGCTGTGCTCCCAAACATTTAAGACATCCATCCGAAGCAGTGCCAGACAAAATCCTGCAGCATTACCAAGGAGCCTTCTCTTTCAGCAAAAACTATCTTTCCACACTCGGCAAAAAAAGCACAAATATGCCTGAAAAGATATCTAATAAATATTTATCACTCCAAACAAGAAAAATAAATACCACTGTTAACACATACAGTAATTGCAGCAAGACAAATATTTGTATTGCACTAATTATTCCCAGCTTGCTCTTCATTTCAAATTAGTCTATATCCAGAGAATGTACCCTACATCCTTAGATGTTCACCAAGTCCAGGATGACTGGAATATTAAAATTGGGCTTTTGTTTCACAATGGCTACATGAGACCTCGTGGCTTGAGTGAGGCTTGATGGCCGGAGAGAAAACCTGGGATAAGTGCTCAACCCAATCTTGTGCCATTATGGAGGATAGGTCAGGGAATAAGTAATTTGTTGCTGAGTATTCTAGTGTAGACCTCTGTCCAGATGTGGTATCCATTTAATGAATCCATCTGCAAAGTTAAATTTCTCTAGGACTTTAAGTTGACTTACTTTTACACTACAAACCCACCTGAAACATAGTTAAAATCTTTTAATCATGTAGAAAATAGTTAACAAATATTTAAATACACTCAGATACCAAAACCATATACATGCAGAAAAGAGTTGAACAAAAATAGCATTCAAAAATAGTTAAGAATTGATGTTAACATTTTAATTTAAGTTTATGGTAAAAAAAATATATTTTCCTAAAAGTACAGGAGACATTTAAACTCTTATACCTTGAATTAATTAAATTCCATTAAAGATTAAAAAAAAATTGACAATACACACAGGAACAGGTTAATAAAACTATCAATTAAAATCCCATATTAATTGCAATATCCCTATAATTAAGTCATTTTCAGGTGCCGCTGGGAGCCTATTCATAACTTCTTCCTTCGACTGTGATTCTTCACCTCTTCCAGCTCTTTCTCCATCAAGTGAGACTCTGCAGTGGTTTCTGACAACTGAAGGGAAAGGAAATCGGTTATGTAAAGTATTGGCTCTTATATAAAGATGCATATTGCCTATATAGTCATGTGAAAAAGTGCTCAACCTTGAAAGTGCTATTCTTTTTCTTTTTACATATTAATATGCAATCTTCACTTCAACACTACAAATTACACTGAAAGATAATACTTTGCAAGCATTTATCTATCAAAAATCTACAGAGGTGCAATTTTATAGTGCTGAAAAAATAAGCACACCCCCATCTTCAATAGCTGGTGTTGCACCCTGAAATGGCCTCACATTCTACTCAGGAATTCTCCGGTACAATATGAAATACATGGTTGCTTCAATGGTGGCAGGTTGGCCAGATCCTGAGGCAGCACAGCAACCCCAAACCATAATGCCAGCCCCTCTTTACTGTGAGAAAAAGGTTCTGTTCAAATGTGGAGTTTGGTTTTACAGTAGCTGGGATTGTGGTCAAACGATTCCACCACTGACTCATCGGTCCAGTGCATATTCCTCCAGTAGTTTGTCTTAACACAGTTGTTGTCTCACAAACATCAGTTGTCTTGCTATTCTTTTAGGAAAGCAGATGCTTCTAACATCCTGACCTCCCATGAGTGCGAAGTTTGTGCAGTCTCTTTCTGGCAATTGACTTATTCACTTCGACATAGATTGTGGTATTTAATCCAGTAGATTCCTTGATGTTGCCCTGGGGTTCTTAGAGACTTCTGTTAGCATCTTTTGGTCAGCTCTTGGCCTGAATATGGAGGCACAACCTGTCCTATTGGTCTAGAATTTTAACAATTTGTAGATGATCAGTCAGACAGTGGAATTATGTACATTGAATTGCAAGGGAATGGCTTGTGTCATGGGAACTACTATCTTCTTCCGCATAAAGAAATTGCTTTTATGTTTATTTGAATTGGATGATTTGTTTCAAGTTTACATTTTCTGTGTGTTTTGTTAAATTAAGTTGCCTTTGTCAATGCATATGTAAAAAAAAACACTTTCCATGGCATGTACTTTTACACAACTGTAAATGGAGGCTCATATACAAGGTTCATATTATGTTGTCTCGATATATCCATTGTATCTTTTACACTGTGCTCAGTGGAATACTTCAGGCTAATGAGAACATACCATGTCCAATAGGATGTCAATCTTCAGCTTCAGTAGGTTGTTTTCCTCCTCAAGCTGTAGATTCCTCTTTTTTAGCCTATGCATCTCCTTTCCTGATACATTCCCTCCAGACTCTGAGAAAGAAAAACAAATGGGAATAATCAATGGTCTTCAGAAACTTCTAACTGTAGCAACATTAGATAATTTGTACCGCACAGAATGAAAGCTTGGTTACCTGCAATCCACTGCCCTTCTTCAAATTTCAAGCTCTGGCCTCCAATGTTCATAACAGGGGCTCCATACTCAAGACCCAACTCGATTTCCTTTGTAGACCTATCCAACTAGAAAAACATGTAAAATGGAATAAAGAGACAGACATGCCTGACAGCAACAGAATATTGTTTTTAGGGGTCACACTCCCAATGAAGAATTGTTCCAACTCACCGTGTGAAGATTGGAAAGAGAAACAGACTTGCGTGGAGGGGTCTTTTTCGGACTGAAAGTGTTGCCAAAAAGCGGCATCTTCTTCATCAACGTAGATAAAGACAGCTTTGAAGTGAGATAAATAGTTTGTCGAGGTTAAGCTAATGTTGTAGTCTTAACATCGTAATTATATTGTGACGACATTTCAGAATAGCATTCAATTCCCGTACTGTAACGTTAGCTAACCGTATTTTTTACCTACTGTACTGTAGCTGCTGATTTTAGCGTCATGCTGACAACATTAGAGATTCGGTAGAAAGAATACAACTTCCGGTTTTAGGATTTTACCTTCAAAATAAAAGTCGAGGGTAAAACGCAATATCAATACATAAGTTTCAACTTTGTCATTGAACAGTACGAGTACAGTATAATGAAATGCAGTTAATTAATAATATTCAATTAACCTATTTTGCTGCTTTGCTTAGTATAAATTGTAAATATATATATAGTAAAAGGAATATCTACATATTTAAAAATATAAACTATAGGAAAATGCTTGTTAAATAGAACTTCACATAAGATTAATAATATTCAACGGTGAAGTACATTGAGAAATGGAGATGGTGTAAACTATTGTTTACACCAAACTATCAACATTTCATATTTTTTAAATGAATTTAATCCTTATGATGTGATTCATGTTAATTTGCTTCAGCTCATTACATATATATGGGCTATTGGTGCTAAATCCAGCAACACTATACTTTCCACCTCCTTCCCCATTGCATATTGCATAATACAGCAAAAACTACTCGATATGACGCAGTGAATGTAATGTAGGAAATGTTAAGGAGAGCGTCTGCCTACCAAATAAAATGGACATTGTGTACTACATCCAGCAACACAATATTTTCCACACTTTCTTCAGACCCCAAGGCAAAACTCTGTAACATACAGAACATGGAATACATATTGCCTCATACAGAAAAACGATTCTATACGCTGCAGTGAATGTAATATAGGACATTTTCTGGAGACTGTATAGTGTGAAAATATGCTGGAAAATCAAGGGGAACTGTGTAATTGCAATGTTGCTGGGGTTTTACTCGGCCAATACAATTAGCCGCAATGTAACTCAGTGGATATAAAATACAAATTGACTCATGCAGAAAAAAAATCTACATGCCGCCCTGAATGCATTGTAGGAAATGTTCAGGAGACTATATAGAGTGAATGTATGCTAAAAAACGTACTTTTGTAAGTAATGTGAAATTGCAATTACTGCTGGCATTTTACTCTGACCATACCAATCACCACAATGCAAATGACTGTATATTAAATAAATTTTGCCCTATACAAATAAAACTATTCTATATGCCACAGTATTGTAGGAAAAGTATGCTGGAAAATAAATGGGAACTGTGTACCATACCAATTATATGGGCGGAGAAAAATACCAGTAACAATTGCAAATACACAGTGCCCCTCGATTTTCCAGCATATAAAGTCTAATGAACATTTCCCTAGTTTTTTCTGTAGGAGGCAATATTTATTCCATGTACAGTCTTTTAAAGTGTTTTGCAATTGGTGCTAGAGAGTGTGTGGAAAATATTGTAGCACATCCTTCCCCATGATTGGACACTTCTGTCTAACTCTACATGCTCTCCGGAAAATTTCCTACATTGCTTTTATTATGGCACATACAATAGCTTTTAAGCTATGAGGCAATATGTATTCCACATTCTGTCATTCTCATTCTCTGAATGTTAAACTTGGAATATGTTTTAATACCTACTTTTTATTGAAATTACTCTTTCAATAAACTGTTGTCAATGTTTTGAGAGGTACGTTTTCTTAAACCATAAATACATTCAATTTATATCAGTATTGAAGTAAATCGTTGGCCCTCTTTATTTTGAAATGTTCCAAATTTCCGTGACCCGGAAGTGTTTCTTTATGTCGCTCACAAGATGCTAATTGACGACTTGTTAACGAATTAACAGCCGTTAATTACGTGAATCAAATGCCAGAAACTAGCTGGTTAAAAGTGTCAAAGTATTAACTAATTCAAAGGTTCAACTATATTGTAGAGGTTAATTCCAATGTGCGCTTGGAGAACCAAGCACAAATCTACTGAGCAAGCTAATTAGCTCGCTAGCTATCTACGTATCTTAACTTGTTCTAGACATCAACAAAAATGTGTTCCCGGTGCTGTTTAGGAGCTAGCTACCTTAATCGAATCTATATTAAATGGCAAACGTTATTGTACAAAGCATATGTACTTAATCATTGATTTGCAGAGGCGTCCCTTCCGTCCAACAGCGTCCAATATTGCAATGTTTTGTTCTGTCCTTATGCAGTAGTCAGGCTACTAGGACATATCTATTTTGCTTCAACAGGCAATTAACATCATTTATTCAAATGGCAGCACACTATTTTAATGTGAATATTTAAATAATTGTGTTTTTCATATTTATTGTAACTTCATTCTTAGTGTAACTTCAAGTCTAGGTTTCATTTTTGTAATAATGTAAACATTAGAAAGATCACCCTATTCTGATGGGTGGGATAATCCACACACAATTGTGGATTACCATGGTAATAGCGTCCACATGGTGGGTGTTTAGAACATAACGCTTCCACAGAACTGCTTTACCCGCAAAAATAGTTTCTCACGTTGGTCAATAGTATTGGAAAAAATGTTATTATACTACATTACAAGTAAATACTTGATAATTTAACAACAAATCCCGCGTGTTAATTATATTGTTTTTAGATAGGCAAAAACGCAGGCCTGCTGGAGGTAGCCCCAGTGGCCTAATGGATAAGGCACTGGCCTCCTAAGCCAGGGATTGTGGGTTCGAGTCCCATCTGGGGTGAAGTGTTTTTCTGTATGGTTGAATTCTAATGTATTCATGTATATTCAAAACTTTCGCAATCTGAATTATAATATTAGTTAAAGAACCTCGAATGTTCAACAGTGGCGTAATGGCGCAATTGTATGTGACTGGTCAATATTACACCATTTAGAAGTGTTGCCGCTGAAAATATGTGGGCTTAAGCCATGACATTTCACAAGACGATTAACAGCGTGAAATGAAGAGGTGAAAACTGTTGAATTTCAGAATGTTGTTTAACTTTAATGGAAGGATACACAGACTGAGATTAAAATTATCTATTTAGTTACGTTTAATGCGCATTTCTTTTACTGTAAAATCCACATTTTGATAACCAAGTGTCCGGTATAACAACGTCTGCTGCGCTGAATAATGGCTCATTTCAGTGGAAGAGATCACACGTCACAACAATCCTGTCCTCTATCGCTCAGGTACTGAAGACTCAGAGCATGAGACAGAGCGATAATAACCCAGCGATCTGATTGGACAAGCGTTAAGAAGGCTCATACTGAGAACCGATCAATACAATAATGGCTTTGAGAAGGAAGCAGAGAGAATTCCTTCTTTTGATTGTCTTGGCCACAGCCTCCGTGCAAACCTACCGTAAGTCTTCAGTATTTTTAAAATGTCTCTAGGACAGTATATCCAAAAATAAAATAGCTGTTTGAACTCTGATCATCGATCGTTTCCCATTTGTCAAAGCATTAATCTGCAAAAAGTGGGTAAACTGTTTTTCAATAAAAAAGTGTGATATTTTATTTTTTACTTTCTTTTTTCAAACCACTGTTCTTGTAATTACGGGATTCATTTAGCTGGAATTCAGGTGGTCATTAATTTCAAAAGGTCAAACTGCGGTCTGTATATTTTTGCACGATTTGATTGACATGTCATGTCACTGACAAAGAGTCCACCGGTACGAGCAGTCAAATAATTCCCATTGTGAAAATCTTGGTAGTGCATAGGCTAGTGTAAGACCCCTTTCAGGGGTTGAAACAGATAGATAAAACATACATATGTAGGCTACTACATGCCCTATTTACTTCATGCTATTTTTGAATTTTGTCTTCAACATAGCATCCTTCCTCTGGGAAACCTAGAAAAAAGACAGTGGAATATGTCTAGTGTGAATTCAGGAAAGCATATTAGTTAATGTAAATATTTGAACACACACTCTAATGTCACTTGTTGGTAATTCTGTATGCAGTTCAGTAGATCTATTTGTAGATTTTTTAGATCTAAAATCCATTTAGCTGGATAGGCACGTTAGCTTAACTTCTTTCAACCAACGCCATTTGATGTTTGTAATATTAATATATTTAAAGTCTGTTATTCCTCCGTATACCTCTGTAATAGAGATCCAAGAGGCCACTGTGTACTGGAATGCTGCCCAGAAGAGTGTGACTGTGAAGGAGGGGGTGTTGGAGAAGGAGGGGGGTGCCTATGGCTATTACAATAACACTCTCACCCTTACGGGTTGGGGGGTGCTGGAGATTCAGGCCGGGTATGGAGAGATCCCGGAAAGTGATGAGACCACTTCTTTTTTGGCTGGGTATCTGGAAGGATTCCTAACTGCAGAGTGAGTACTATGTGCTTTGTTACAAATTACACAGTGATGTTTGTTTCATCTATATTACTCCATGTTCTAATCTACACATTTGTTATAGACGTCAATATTGAGAGTAAGAATCCTAAAATAAATGTTGAAGAATATATTGACAATGGCTTTCTTTCTCCATCAGACAGATGTTTAACCACTTTGCCAACATATATCCTCAGATGATTAAAGATGAGAAGATTTTGGACCCCTTGAAAGACTTCATGATGTAAGATCTTTATTTGAAAGACTGCTGGTTTCCAGCCATTGAGAGACATTGTCAACAACCTTAAAAAGGCAAGATGACCATAATCTTCAGGTCTCAGAAGGTTGAACATAATTGTGTTTACTAATTGAGAGTAGGGAAGAGGTTAAAATCAAAAGAAATAGGAATTAGAACACTTTAATGGACATGATGTGGCGACTAAAATGTATATGCTATTAATGGGTTGTGTGGTTATCCCATTTATCTAATGACGAAGGCACTGTAAGATGTTCTGGATAAGAACGTTGTGGGATTTCATACACTTTTTAAAGATTACATTAGTGTGGTAAAGAGTTCAATGAAAAGCAAATTGGTGGGGGTGGATGTTCAGAGTCATGTCTTATATAATCCTATATGCAGTAATTACTGTAACTGGCTGACAATGAGGTAAATCAAGTCAGATTTTTGTCAAAATTCGGCTGTTATCGCTGCATACGATTCAGATGTTTTCCTGTTCATGTTCAGAAAAACTGAGAGCGAAGTGCCACTTCGTAAAAGCTGATAGCATGACTAGCATGCAAAAATTAGTGGTTGGTGGCAGAAGTTTTAAAGCAGTTGATTAATGAGAAATGTTAGGTAGCTATTTTGCATCTCCCTAAACTTACCTAACTTGAATTGGACTGATAATAGTGGCTTTTGCTGCAGATTTAAAGAAGAGTAGCAAGGAGGAAGTAAAAGGCTGCTAGGTCATGCAGAAGTTTTGTTTTCCTCTATTTTCACTAAACTGATCATAACCTTCTTGTGTGAGCTTGCGGTGATTCATTTAGCCACGCAGCAGGACAGGAGGGCAGAGCGGGTCAGAAAGAAAAATGACAGTGAGGGAGACTGGCAGACTACAGACAGAATGGAGATTTAGGGGATGGGAAGGATGATAGGTTATAGAAAGATACAATGCAAATTGCGACAGAGCATGACCATCTGGGAATGGCCTGGGATTGTTGGATTGGAATAGAGGGAACCAGTGAAGAATGGTTTGAGACCTGGAGAAAGCACAGCCAAAGTAAGAAAGAGATGCAGAGAGTAGCAGTATTGCCTGGGGAAAGTCAAGTCAAGAGTAATGAAGGGCAGAATAGACAGAGCAGCCTGGTTGACTGCCGATGCTGCCAGAGAGCAGGTATTCCGGTTCTGAGGGCCGGGAAACAACAGCTACTAGAAGAAGAGTGAATACTGATGGGAAATACACATACATTTCAGAGTTGAACACATCAAGAACAGCACCATGCTGGTTTGGAGGTTTGTAATCCAATATGGTCGGCTTGCCTCATTGCACTCCAGCAACTCCTTGTTGCAGCTTGAGCTCCTGTGAGCTTAATTAGAGTAGAAGACCCGAGAATGTGAGCCCTCTGGTGCACAAGGCTTATGGTATAGAATTTCTAGTTGATCAAGAACCAGAATGGCATTAAATGTGCTTTTGGGGACACCTATCTTGACATTGACTGTCCCGAACAGAGTTGCAGCGATACAGGACATTAATCACAAATTGGATATTAAATTAATATCTTTTAAGAATTTTATAAAATTAAAAGTATAGAAATATGTATTACAGCAACAAAAAAAAAGATACTACCGCAAAAATACTTTTAATGCGTTGAAGCCAGTTCTATAACTTTATTCAATCAAGTTTTATGATCATATTTGAGTAAATTTAGAGAATGTACCACTTCTGCAATTCATTCCAATTAGACATTATTGGATTTCTCCCTGTTCAAACGGTTATTTTTGAGGATCATCTTTTGTCCATCTTACCTTTCGGTTGATAGAGTGGCTTGTGAGGGTCGTGCGGCAAAGCCAAACAAATGTGTTCCACAGATTACTGACCTGGATACTTATGAGTTGGTAGCTCCATGTTTCATACCACTTGTTTGTATTGCCTGGTTCAATATTTACAGATGTGTTTGGGACTTCTGCCTCTTCCAGAACTTCAAAATCACAGTAAAATAACTTTTGCTGCTAGCACAAACACCCTCGGAATTATGTGTTATGACGCCATGCTGCTGTGTCACCAAAACAGATCGTCTGCTTAGAAAACAGAGGAAGACTCAGTTACAGAATGTAATATCTGAATCGGTCTACAGTGAACAGGACTACTGGACCAGGGAACAGGTGAAGCTGAGGAGGAACACTGACACTCTGTGGCTGCATGTAGGACTAATCCTGGCTCAGCTGGATGGGCTGCAGGCTGGAGCTGCACACTGGGCCAAAAACCAGCAAAGAGAGGTGTGGTGGTATGGTTGGTGGTGGAGAGAAAGATGTCTGTGGTGCTGTATTACAGTGTAAAAAGGCTATATTAAGGCCTTTTTACATTAAGATATAAAGTAAAGGACAAATAGAGTATAGACAAAGAATAGAGAGTAAATGACAAAGAATATGTGCCATATTTTACTTAATTGTTTACACGCTAACACTGGCATACCAACCGATAAGCCAAGCGAGGAAACTTGACCAGAATCTCAGCCAGATGTCTTGTCATTGGTTAATTAATGTGGCCTGTATAAAATATAAAAACAGTAGGCTAATTGACATTCTCTTGCTTCACCACAATGACCCTAGATAATTAGGTAAATACGAACTTGCATCTAACATACGAAGTGAATAAAGGGGCTTGATATTGGTTATTTTTTGCCGGATCGCATAAGCGGAAATGGCCAAGAAGAGCGAATGTCTCTTACTGAGTGAGTGACTGACTGACTGAGTTCCCCTTGTCAAATAGCGTAGTGGTTAGAGAAGCAGACCTGTAAACTATAGGTCCTGTGTTCGGCTCTCCTCACAGGCAAAGCGATGTAGGAATTATGAATTATTATGATTAGATTAAAACTTTCTGACTAAAACCTTCAATATCTACATTATAGTAACTCCGAAAGAACAGTTTACAGTTATATTGCGACTGTTTCTAGTGGATTTTCGAAGTACACATCTGTGCATGTGTTTTGGGTCAGGATAGACAAACATATTTGCTGGCTACAACATACTGTATTTACGTTATAGTAAGCCTTAACTAAAACTGTATACGGTTATATTGCTACTGTTTCTGAAATGGAAATGTTCATTGTCAGTCTCACTAGCAATTGCTCAAGTCTTATGATTATTTCTAGGAAGTTAGTAGATACTAGTAAGCCTATTACTGGTTAATAAGCTGTTAAAATGGCAAGTGGCAAAAGCCATACGGTTTATACATGCTCAATGGTGTCTAGCGACTGCTGAAATGTGTCACAATGGCTAGCTTAAGATGAACACATTACCTCTCTGGATAAGACCATCCGCTAAATGACTGAAATAACATTTGAACAAAATGTTTAGGATTTTTGGGGTTATGAACATTTTATTTTTGTTGTTGGTCTCCCAAATGTATTGCTAGCCAACATGTGTGAGTGTGCATGTGTGTGCATTTGAAAGATGGGGTGTGTCAGCTCAAGGTTTCCCTCTATTATCTTGGGATCTTATAAGAGTCACAAACTCCTAATTGCAAATGGTTGCCGTTTTTTAAGGAATCTTAACTGACTTCTTTCTTCCATCTTTCCACTTCCTAGCCACTGTCTATGTTTGCACTGCAGTTTCTGAATGAGGTGGGGGACCTGTTGGACCTCATCCCAGCGCTCACACCACGCTTAAACTGCTCCCGAGGCCATGGGCCATTCAGGATGCCAGTTATGGGCCACTGCTCAGCTCTTATAAAGGTCAGGGAGAATTGCTTATCATTTATAGCTGATTTGCATATTGTTCCCATGAGCGGAGTCAGACAGCACTATTGGTTTTTAATGATTTATCAACCTTTTTTATTCTGATTACATTTTTGTAGACTACATTTCTGATATCCAGTCCTTAACAGTTTATGCCCCATGCAGGAATTGTGTGGAGTAGTGATGGCTGTACACTAATTAACATGTGT
This sequence comes from Esox niger, assembly GCA_016801105.1. NCBI lineage: Eukaryota > Metazoa > Chordata > Actinopteri > Esociformes > Esocidae > Esox > Esox niger. Next base: position 31,981 of record JACXGJ010004348.1, read on the forward strand.
AGGGTTTGATTATCATCTCTAGGTGCTGCCAGGGTTTGAGAACCTGCTGTTTGCCCACTCCAGTTGGTTCAGTTACGCTTCCACCATGCGTATCTACAAACACTGGGACTTCAGACTTGCCAACACACACACTGCCACTGGCAAGATGTCCTTCAGCAGCTATCCTGGTACAGAAAAATCGTGATTTAATTTAATTTTCTCAATATAGCAATTTACTTGTTTATAGCTATTGATAGTGCTTTGTATAAATATGTCTGAGGCTGAACTGACCTAATTTACTACCTATGTGTCACACCCACTGATGTAATATGACTGCACCCAGCAGCCTGAGGTGGTTCTCTTCTATACAACAAAGACTCCACTCTACTAACTAGCTTTGAAAATTTCAATATTTAGTAGTATACAACTTCAGGTGATGGTTGATTGTCAGCGAGACAGCTAAGGTTGCCTAGTTCCTCATTTTTAATTCAAGTAGGTGAATTGATGTTGCTGCAAAGCTTTAAAACTGGCCCCATTCTATGTAATATAATGTCTCTTTAAGGCGCTATCACTATTATAACTGATATGGCTTAAATGTGCTATTTTTAGAACTAAGAAGGGAATGTTATCAAGGGAAATGTACCAGCTAAAAAGACTTAAATATACCCAGAGTGAGGAATGGAATCTCAATGTGTTCTTTAAGCCCCTTTTCTGTGCAAAAGCTTATCCAGAGGGGGTGGTACACTGTCATCATAGCCCTGTACAACCACTTGATATGACTACTGAAAATCTATGAAAAATGTAACACCAAGCAACAGATACACATACCTCAAATTATTTAGGATATCAGTCCAATATAGTCCAAGGCAAGGACATCAAGGCAATGCACAAGGTGACCTGGGCACTCCATGCCATATACTTGATCATAACAACAAAAGAAAACTATATATACAGAATATATTCACATTCCATTCAAACGCAATTCTCTCGTGCCTGAATGTTTATGTCCCTGACCACACCTTACATGATTGTATAAACACACACAGGACAGAAACTATTTTTAATGTCGGGTGTTTATTCCACTATAACATGGCTATATATAAAAACGTGTTCAGAACAGTACAGCTCTCATGGTTTGAGAATGTGAGTGCTTTACCGCAGCAAAGTAACCTTTAAGATATCGGGGACTGAGCCATGCTCATTATTATGAAACAAACCTACATTAAGCTGTATCACTTGTTTACAAATTGTTGGCCACTAAAGTTCTTTGAATTGAGATTAGCTGACATGTGAAAGCGGACTAGAATTCAGTTAAAACATGTTTTAAAACACTTTTCATTTTATTTAGTAAGGTTTGAATTTCATTTTTAATCTAATCGTCTATGCCCACTTTCATGACCACTCCCCTAACCATATCCTCTCCTTTAACCTTCATTACCTCTCCTCTAATCTCCTTGTCATGTCTTCTAACTATCCACGTCCTTTCTTCTCCTCAATGCACCATGTCCTCAAATCCTCGATCTCCTCTATCATCCATGTCCTCTATCCCTCGATCTCCTCTATCCCACCATGTCCTCTATCCCTCCATGTCCTCTTACTCTTCCTATCTTCTATCCCTCCACGTCCTTGATCCCTCCATGTCCTCGATCCCACCATGTCCTCTATCCCTCCATGTCCTCTATCCCTCCATGTCCTCTAACTCTCCCTATCTTCTATCCGTCCACGTCCTTGATCCCTACATGTCCTCGATCCCACCATGTCCTCTATCCCTCCATGTCCTCTATCCCACCATGTCCTCTATCCCTCCATGTCCTCTAACTCTCCCTATCTTCTATCCGTCCACATCCTTGATCCTTCCATGTCCTCGATCCCACCATGTCCTCTATCCCTCCATGTCCTCTAACTCTCCCTATCTTCTATCCCTCCACGTCCTAGATCCCACCATGTTCTCTATCCTTCCATGTCCTCTATCCCTCCATGTCCTCTATCCCTCCATGTCCTCTAACCCTTCATATCCTCTAACCTTTCATGTCCTCAAAACCTCAATGTCCTCTAACCTTCCGTGTCCTTTAACCCTCCATGTCCTCACCTCTAACCTCCATGTACTTTCTTATCCTCAACACACCATGTCCTCTCCCCAAACCCTCTATGTCCCATAACCCTCTACGTCCCCTAACCATGCCCGTCCTCCAACCCTTCATGTCCTCTGACCTTTCATGTCCACTAACACTCCACATCCACTAACCCTACACTTCGCCTAACTCTCTGTGTCCTCTAACACACCTCATCCTCTAACCTCCATGTCCTCCTCTCTCCCATTTTGTCTTTCAGGCTTTCTGACATCTTTGGATGACTTCTACCTTTTGGGCAGTGGGCTGCTAATGACCCAGACTACCAACAGTGTGTTTAACACCTCCTTGTACACCCTGGTCACACCACACTGCCTGCTAGCTTGGCAAAGGGTACGACTGGCAAATACCCTGGCACACACTGGGGAGGAGTGGGCACATGTTTTCTCCAAGTACAACTCTGGTGAGGCCTGGGTACAAAGAGTGTTTATGGGGTTTTAGGATTTGTGTAATAATCTATTGGTTGATGATTACTGGAGTGCATAATCCCATAACACTCTGTAGTTTGCCTCGAATTGATAGTTGCAGATATTGATATACAGCTGATATCAAAAGTCTACAGATCCTTACTGAAAATGTACGTTTTGTTGATACTAATGTAAAGGCTGAAAACACCCTATATTCATCTTTATTAATAAAGATATTGTAAACAACAAATTTCAAGAGAAAAACTAATACAAAATTAAAAACGTGGTGACATACGTAGGTTTAAAGGTGTGAAATGGCTTATCAATTAGTGCCAAAGTGGGCGCTGGTAGCAGTGCAGTCAGTTGCTCTGAGATCTTGTTGTAGTATTTTCCCTGCTTGGCAAGGGAGACCGCTCCTGTGGGTAATGATGCATTGTGGGTGACCGTTGTCAATGTGTTCAGAGAATCATTGGCTCAAGCCCCGCTTGGGAAGGTCGAAGCAAAACGCTTCTATACGTGCACACTCCACAACTCATACTTGTGGAAGCACCATTTGCTTGGAATACAGCAGTACTGGAAAGCCTGTTGAGACAGGTCTCTATTAACATAGCATACCTGGATTTAGCAATTTTATCCCACTCTTCTTTGCATAAGGGTTGTAGCTCAGTTAAATTATGAGGGTTCTCCTTGATATTGATTTTACTTTTTGCAAGCCATTCCTTGGTTGATTTGGCTGTGTGCTTAGGATTATGGTCATGTTGAAAGGTAAAAAATCACAATTTTGAGAGACTTCTTTAAAGGTAGATGCACTCGTCTAATAGTACCTGCCATGGATCAGGAAGGGACTATAATGTTTGGATTCTGTTTTTTCTCCTCAAAGTGTACCCCTTATTCTATCAATTTCTAGGTATGCCATTCTGCCCAGACATTCTGCATGTTAACTAATATTTTCCCTTTCCTCTGTCCCTCCTCAGGAACCTATAACAGCCAGTACATGGTGTTGGACTTGAGTAGAGTGTCATTGGGGAGGAAGATATGGGACGGGGCTCTAACCGTGGTTGAGCAGATACCTGGGCTGGTGCTACACTCTGACCAGACACAGGCCCTGCGACAGGGTAACGAACGTTACTATTCATCGTCTGAACTGCCTGTGCTCCCACCAAATGTAATGCATTATTGGCAAGCTGATGTCGGCTGTACCTGGTATTTCTGATGTGTTTCATCCTACTTCATTCTTTGCTTTCTCCTGGTCCCTCCACCAGGGTACTGGCCGTCCTACAATGTGCCCTTCCATGCAGAGATCTACAACCTTAGTGGCTACGGGGTGATGTGGAGGAAGCATGGAGCTGACTTCTCCTACGACCTCTGTCCTAGAGCTAAGATCTTCCGCCGGGACCACGCCAGGGTTATGGACCTCGGCTCCCTAAAGCACATCATGAGATACAACAGTGAGTAGCCACTGTAGGATTTTTTGGACCAGACATATTAGCTGGTCATTTGGTGATTTTAAAAGATGTCATGTTTAATTCGTAAACTGGAGCAGCCAACACAGCAGCCAAAACAGCATTGGCAATGTAATGGTTAGAGGCTTTCGCTGCCGTCATAATTTGGTCGAGGGAAATAAAATGGTCCTTAGGTTCCCGTGCGGCCCTGTCTAAAATATAGGAATAGAATAGGTATTAATCGAAGGATTAAATTATTTAGTTGAGGATGGATCCTCTTGCTGTGTTTTGAATTTCTCACACTTGTTGTTTCAAACTCTGTACATATGAAATCGGTGAGGTTGAATTGTGTCATCAGACTATAGGAAGGACCCCTACTCCAAAGGTCATCCATGTAAAACCATCTGCTGTCGCAATGACCTGAGGCAGAAAAGACCCTATCCAGGAGGCTGCTATGACACAAAGGTCAGACATTCAATAATTCACATAAAATCCAACAGAACCTAATGGCACAATGTTCATTCGTACAGTACGCCGCAATCGATACTACAAAGGGATAATGATCCTCTTTCTCCATCTTTCTAGGTGACAGACGTCCATCTGGCCCGTCAGTTAGCAGCGGAGGCAGTGAACGGCCCCACCACTCAGGGAGGCCTGATTCCTTTCTCCTGGAGCCACTTCAACAGTACAGTCCACCAGGGTCTGCCCCAGTCATATAACTTCAGCTTCATCACAATGAAACCAACTTTGTCAAAATACCTGCCCTGAGAAGACTATTGGGCCTGGGTGGTTTTCTTTAGGGTATGCCAATTTAGTTAAGATATAACCTGCATGTACTAGAACGGATGAGCCCATTTGAATATTTCACATACACCTGCTCCTATAATGTTTGCTCAAAATTCTGACGTAAATGCTAAACCAAATCAGTTGTTTGAGTAAGGTGTCGGGCCACCATGAAACACAAGAAGAGCTTCAATGCACGTTTGCAAGGTTTTAGGAGTCTCTGGGAGTACTGTAGGGATATGGCGTTTTTAATGTTAGAGAAAGCCACGATGTTATTTAATACATTGGTCCAAAATCTCCCACAGGTGCTTCAATTGGGTTGAGATCTGGAAAGTGCGAAAGCCACAGCGTATGATTCACATCATACTCATCAAATGATTGAGTGACCCCTTATGCCCTGACGATGGGGGCATTCAGATGCTGGAAGAGACCATTCCCATCAGGATGGAAATGTTTCAGAATAGGATAAAGGGGATCACTCAGAAAAACTGTGTTATGATTTTTAGTGACCCTTCCAACGGAAAGGAAAAGTGGATCCACACTGTGCCAGAAAAATGCCCCCGACATCATAACACAGCCTCTGTACCCCCTCAACATAGGGGTCAAGCATTCATGCCTGTGTCGTTATTTTGGTGTACCCCACACATGCACTCAAAACTTTGGTGAAGGATAACTCTTCTGACGTTATCTTTGTAGACCAGGGCCTATAGTTTTACACCACCCCCAACTATCAAATGTGTATTTGTCTTTGTAATGAGGGGTTTATACACTGCAACCCTAGTACACACTAATGAACCCAAACATCATGACCACTCACAGGTGAAGCGAATAATTTCCCAACAAGGGCATATGTTAAGGTCTGGGTAGATGGTGAGAAAACAATCAGTTATTTTAGGCATCGTGTTGGATGCAGGTGAAATGGGCAGGAGTAATGGCAAGGCTTTTGGGTCAGCAGTGGTGAGTACCTACCAACAGTGGTCCGAGGAAGGACAAAACAGGACAAAGAGTTCTAAGTGTTGACCTGGCCTCCAAATTCCCAGATCTCAATCCGATTAAGCGTCTGTGGGATGTGCTGGACCGACATGTCCAATCAACAGCAGCTCCACCTCACAACTAACAGGACTTGAAGGATCTACTGATATTGTCTTGGTGCCACATTCCACAAAACACCTACAGGGGTCGTGTAGAGTCCATCCATGCCTCAGGGGGTCAGCGCTGTTTCGGCAGCATGTGGGGTTTCAACAGCAAATTAGGCAGGTGGTCATAATGTTTAGACTCAATTGTTTATATGCCTCAGGTTTGTATTCCTTTTACTAGGCTTGGATGTGTTACCATGTTGTCTAGAACGAGTGACAGCATATCACTAATCAAGGAATTAGTTGTTTGCACAATGTAATAGGTTGATATTGTCAGCTTTGTGGGTGTTTTTCTTTCTGTGAATCATTTGAGAACATGTTGAAAGCTGCCAAGGACATAGCTAATAATCAATCCAATACTGGATGAATAAACAACAGCCTTTACACTTGTCTTTAACATGTAATTTAAGTGGAACTGTCATGACAGCATTCAAGCAAGAAACAAAATATTATTGCATAAAATATATTAAATGCATGCTTACGATGTTTTTAAAATATGTTCTATTTTACTCTAAATTCCGTAATGTGGAGTAAGGAATTTTGGCTGAATAAATTGATACCTCTCAAGGGATGATTCCTATAATTCACCAATGTATTGCTAAATAAATAGATATCAGGTTGTAAATCAAAGACATTTACGTCTTTTTGATGCCTCCATTCTTTATTATGCATTATTTCAGTGTAAATAATTAAACTGCTTTTTTTACCAAGAAACGACAATACAGGCCTATGTCTAAGAGTAAATCAGCGATAATGTGACTAGCTAATCAATGTTCGTTGCTAGTTATTTATCCATATTATAAACACAGACCCTAAACTAAACTGCGTTCACAATTATTTGGCAAGTGGGCATTCTGATTGTATCATTGTTTCTATGCACATTTTCCAACTCCAAACCATATAAACTTAAATACTCATTGGATTGGGTGTGGCAACAGTGAATAACAACTGAAGTCATATTGGTCACTGAATATTTTATTAAGGACAGATATTTAAATTAATTGTCATTTTTTGTTATTTATTTGTTACACTTTAAAAATTGAGAATTGTGAGTTGGGATTAAAAAAAGTAATTTGTTGCCTAATAATTCTGCATTCTTATGTATTCACCTGAGAAAGATCAAAACTCACTTTTCTTTTGTTTAGCATTCTGGTTTGAGGTTCAAATATATTTTGGTTTGACATAAATAAAGTATTGTGATTTTTCAATAATAAAATAAGGCTTGAGAAATATTATTTGCCTAATCATTGTGCACCCAGTGTATTTTGCTGCACAGAATTCTCACATATGCCTTCTACATAATTCCCCAAATTTCTTAAAGTATGGACAAATGGAAATGTATTTCCATGGTGTTGTATTTTAAAATGTTCAAATGTGATTTACTGTTGTTTAAGGCTGTCGGTAACATTTGAGGGCTAGCTCATTTGACGCAGCGACATCATAACTACAGATTTTGGAACTACAAGTTCCAGAGTTCTTGGAGCTCGCCCGAGGACGAAGCGGGGGGGGAAGACTAGGCGGAATAAAGTGAATGCGCAGCGGCAGGCTACTCCGTTGTCCTGGAGAAGGGACTAGCAGTTCCGAAGAAGAGGAAGCTGGAACGGCGGCGAATACGGACTCTTGCTTGTTGACGGTGCTTGCATCTAGTGTTATTTCCTAATGGCAACGGAGGATCAAAGGAAATCGGTGCCACTGCCTATATCGGAAGTCCGTACGCAACCGACACTTCAGGGCTACAACAACAATAATAATAACAATAACAACAATAACAATAAAGACAGTGAGGGGAGCGAGAATACGGCCACTGCAACATCAGGCGCTATCGAATCAAGCGGGACGGAAACACACAGCATCGGGAACGGCTCTGGAGTCAATCCTACTTTGGGAAATAACGGAAAATGGGTTCGATTGAACGTCGGTGGCACCGTATTCCTCACAACGCGGCATACCCTACTAAAAGAACAGACTTCCTTTCTTTACCGTCTCTGTCAACAACAGGACTTGCATTCAGACACGGTAAGGCCAGGACTGATCAAGCGCTTAGTTTCGATAATGACATAAGACTTGCGAGATGTTTGATCGAACTGTAATTACTTGATGGATGGATCACTAAGTTGGAATGTTGCCAACTGATAAGCTGTTTGATTAGTTGTGTAATGAAATCCTTTTATGGTTCCAGAACCAAATAGAGTAGAACCAAAAAAATAATACCTCTACAGATCCAGCCTAACAACAACTTTGAAACCATAGATCTTTTTCTCTCTCTCTCTGTGTTTGTGTGTGTGGAGCGCACACGCTCAATTGCCAATGAGTCAGATGGATGCGCACGTGCTGCTTCATGCAGACAATGCAGACCAGTGAGACAGGTTGGCAGCAAGTAGGTTAGGAGGTTGCAGAGTAATAGAAAATCCTATCTAGGTATGGGTTGTCAACATGTATCGGATTCATTCATCAGAATCACAAATATGCTGAAAACATTTACACATACCCAGAATTGTACTTGGTGTAATGTTGCTGCTAGTGGTCGACACTATTTAGGGGCTGAACACAGAACATTGATGAATAAAATACAGTAAATCAATGCACTATGATTAATCACAAGTTGCCTGTCCAGTCCATTGGGTGCAAACTATACATTTAATGATAAATTGTTCCTATACCTGTAGCCACAGTGAATCGATGAAACACATACTGTTTTAAGAAATGTGAGGCACATTATTAACAAGACTTTTGTAGAGGTCAAATAGGTATTTGACATAAAAAATGAGCATGTAGCCCCCTGATTAAAAATGAGCAACTATTTGTATCTTGTCCTCCTGGCTAAGCAGCCTGTAAAACAAACGGTAAAGTCAACCCAACATTCAGGGCTTTAATTGTGTACCCAGCATTTTGCAGAAGGCACTGCATAGTGTCTGTGTAAATAGCCAAGTGCTGGTCCTCTAAGGTGCCTCACTGGGCCCCACAGGAAATACCTGTGAAGACAAACAGACATGTTTTTGGTCTCAACACAGACACACGCACACACACACACATGCAATCTTTTTACTTACAGTGTGAAAAACAGATAAAGAAAGGAAGGAAAGAGCTGGAGCACTAGAGTCATAGACAATTAAGGGCAATAATGACAGGCTTGAGGTGCTGTTGTTCATGATCCTAGGCCACATACAAAGACTTAAATCGGGCCTACATAAGACAAAAGCAAAGAGGCTAATAACGTCCTGTTCCACGTTAGCGGCTGTGGGCAGCCTTGCTGTGTGAAGAAGGTACTAGTATGTGACCGTTGTTATGGGGCAGCCTATGTAAATCCTGTTTGAATGGCCATTTGATTTGTTGGTTCCAATAAACTTTAAAAAGCATTTGAATTGTTTGTGTGTGTAAGTGTACATGGGCTTGTGTGTTTGCATTTGTTTTCCAGTACAACTAGCTGAATTGATGATGTGCCTTCTCTCAATAGCAGGGCTATGTTCATGTCTGTACTTAGTCACGGCTATTCTTAGGTTCGGTTATTCTTTCACTGTATAGTCTGTATAGGGCTTGGTAGCATTCAAATGTGTATTCTTTTGTGGGAGGTAATATTTTTACATGTAGATTTGGTTGGATGCAATTATGTTATCATTGTCCTGGGGCTCTGTATTGTCTGCTTGTGTTTGCGAACAGAGGCCCTAACGTCATATTTTTCTCTCTCTCTGCCCTCCAGTTAAACCTCATCCACGCTCTACCTACACTCCTCCATTATCTCACTCCCCTTGTATGCTTCTTTTCATCTACTAGCTCTCTTTTCTCTTGTTTCATTCCATCCTCCTCATACTTTAGTCATCCCAGTCCCATGCTACTGATATGTAAATGTTGGTTAACTGTCTGTAAAACAATACTGTCTGTGTAGTAGTTTTACCAACTCATTTGCTGTTAGTCATTCTTGTAACTTTACTTGTAATACGAGGCTGTACAATGGAGTCGTCAGTAATGCAGAATGTCAGATCTAACATTACACCCAACACAAGAGGACAAGGTCTCTAGATGTTTTTTTTCTATTACCCAGGTGTCATTCTGATGCTAACTTCACAGTAGCTCGGTTGTAATCCGCTGGTTTTCGTTCTAGTCTGAAGAGGTGTGTCTGGTATGTTTTAAAACACAAACTAACTGTGGAATAAGGATTACAACTGTCTGGAATACAGCCCTGCCCCCCTCTGTCCCAAAATACCACACCCGTAACCCCTGCCTTAACTCCCATTGCCTTATGCCCTCTTCTACTCATTCCCTCTTTCTTTCCCTGTTTCCTTCTCTTTCACTCTTTGTTCTGTACAATCAAATAAATGACCTTATTTGTGATTCGACATTGAATTGTCAACAGTTTGAGATGCGAATAGTAGCAATGCTAGGAAAAAGTTTATTGTATCAAAAACCACGCAGGTTTAGCAAAAGCATGTTTCTCGTCAACAAAGGCTTTGCATAATCTCTGTGGAGTCGTTTTACAACCCGGAGGTTTTAATGTGTGGTGCTAACTACTCTTTTCCAGTGTCGTAACAATACCAGCACGAACCAGCCGCGTAGGTTCGTGTTTTTGTTTCACTGCGGTTGAAGTCAAACGTCGTGTTATGTTTTATTTGCGAAAAAAATACAAATATTTTCATTTAATTGTACAAGTTTTCATGCTATACATGGGAGGGATGATACAAGTAACGTTGTCAATATCAATGACGATGAGTGACAAGTGAGCAACGGTTAGTCTTCGGACTTAGTGGAGGTGAAGTTCCGTATACTCCCTTGTGCAGCAACGAAGGTGAATATACTGGGAACGAATTAGGCCTACGTGTAAAAGTATGAATAGAACGTCCGGTAAACTTTAGTACCTATTTAGTTTTGCAATATCAATGGAAAAATGTGTACAAGAAATTTCCTGTGTGTCTGTGTTGAGACCAACAATATTTCTTTCTGTTTGTCTACAAGGTATCTCCTGTGGGACACTGTGAGGCTCCCATGAAAACCAGACACTTGACTTTACTGTGACACTTTGTATTTATTTTATATGTGACGGTAGGTGGTGTGACTCAACAGCCAGGATAACAGATGATATGGAGACTGAGTACTTAAATATTCACCCTGTGTGTGTCCCTGTTCCAGGACGTGTGAGGACTAAAAATCCCCACCAGGGTATTAAAACATGGAAAACTTGACCTTGAGGGGACATTTCTTCAGTCCTCATGCTAGTTTTGGCGGAGAAAACCGCTATGTTTATGGTAAAGGTTGAACATTACAATTGGAATTGGGATTAAAATTCAGAGGATTGTCGCATACCTAATAATGTATAATTATGGTTGTAGGGGTGTTTTTAAGCTGTGTGGGCTGGGGCTCTCTCTGCCCCTGTCTAGTGCCTTTCCGCGGCATATTTCCCTGTGCCCTAGTCGATGTCCCCCCCTCATTACTCTCCCCCCACCGCATGTCTGTCTCACACACTTCTCCCCTCTGCACGCTCCCTTCCTTTCCCTACATCCCTATCATTTTACGTCACATCATCAATTCAGAGCTGCAGCCTATATAGTCTAACCAAGGCCTCTCCAACCGTCCATCCCACCCTCCTTTCCCTCCCATCCGAAAGCAAAGAGTTTGTGTTCCTGAATTCTTCCCAGCCATTCTGCTCTTTTGGAACTCAGAGGCCCCTCTCCTCCACATCACCCATCTACCCCCTGTTCTCTTTGTAATTGTCTCTGCGTCTCTGTGATGTATGCCCGAGGCTTGCTGATTAATAGGCATGCAGGAAGCACTCTATGGAATTTCTATCCCGACGATGCTCTGGCAGGCGGTCAGCTATGAGTGGGCCAAGCCATGCAAATCTAACAGGCTCTCTTCTCTCTCGTGTTTCCTCTCTTCATCTCTGTCTTCTTCTATCGCTCCCGCCATCCTCTCTTCATCTCTGTCTTTTCTATCTCTCCCCTCTTTGCTGTATCTCTCTCACATTGGCTGCAGTATGAAACCACACAGTACCAACAATCTGTGTTTGGTCCATCTGAACAAGAGAAGTGTTGCTGTTACAGTATATGAAAACCAATATCACCAGGGTTTCCAGATATAGAATAGAATAGAACAGCACCTAATATAGATTGCTTAACTTAATCCTATGGTTTTCGATCCCCTTATCTATTGTAGGACGAGACAGGGGCATATGTGATTGACAGAGACCCCACCTACTTTGGCCCCATCCTCAACTACCTGCGACATGGCAAGCTGGTCTACAACAAGGAGCTAGCTGAAGAAGGTACTGTATTATGTTTGACACTTAACTTGAATGACAGAACACCTCATTATTCCATTATAATGTATTTTAAGTCATAATAAACATGTAAAAACACCTTGTTTCACTCCCTCACAGGTGTGCTGGAGGAGGCTGAGTTCTACAACATCACTCCTCTGATCAAATTGATCAAGGACAGGATCCTAGAGAGGGACTGTAAAGTCACACAGGTCAAACATGTGCACACACACACACACACACAATACAAAGAGGCAGAGATATATACAGATACAAGACTGCTACGGGTTCGCTAAAACAGAATGAAACACACAGTGCTGTGTTAGAACGTTCCATCTGTAATTACTAGTTATAGTATATTTTCGGTATATGATCCACCCCCTTTTGTATATGTGCTTGCATATATCTAGTGTACATGTTGTTTATCTTTGTTATATCTTATGTAATTAATGTTATGTTCTGATGTTCTGTTATGTAATTCTCAATCTTCATCCCACCCTCTATAATATACGCTTTTCTGTATCCTCCATCTCAGCCCCTTGGCTATATGCACACACACACACACACACACAGACACACACACACACACACACAGACACACACACACACACACACACACACACACGCACTGCTTTCTTCCACCTCCTCTGTTTCACCCACCACCTACTCTTACTCTCACTGGTCTTGCCAACAGCACTTGTCCTTGCTCCCCTCCGATCTTTTTCTCTCTGTTAAGAAATGCTTTTTATGTCTTTCTTTGGTGCTCTCTCTTTCTGCACGCCTCAACATGTATACAGAGTTCTGCAGTGTGTGGGCACCACTCTCTAATTTACACCCATCCCTCTCATTAATCAGCAGGTGCCTCCTAAACATGTGTACCGGGTGTTGCAGTGCCAGGAGGAGGAACTGACCCAAATGGTGTCCACCATGTCGGACGGATGGAAGTTTGAGCAGGTCAGCGTGCGCACCTGCAGAAAGGCCCGCACCGGACTGCTCTGGACTGTGGGTTGGACTCACACTGCTGCTCTGCTCCACCACCCTCCCCCAATAAATTAACCCCTTTCCTGCTCTTTGTTAGCCAATCAGAGCATCTGAGTCACACCATACAGACCAATTAGAGACCAAGGCCAAGTTCCCAGCGGCTCACAAAAAAGCTGCCTCCTTTCCACATTTCCTTTCCCTCAGAAGACCGATCTAAAGACAGGTCTTGGGTTGCATAAATCCAGCGATGATTATTAAGGGGAGGAGATGAAAAAAGGAATGCTACTTTATGTTGGCATATTGCATGTTCTGTAAAGTGTATTGAGTAATGCTGACATGTTATACATGGTCTTCACTGCACCAGGGTTGACTGTTAAGTATCACTGCCCACATCAAAATTGTAGGTGACTTGTATTGCTGCCAGGCTGTGCTTCCTCTCTCCCTCTGTCCCTTCTCCTGGCATGAACATCCCTGAGGTTACCTGCTGTGATGTGGAACCACCTCCCTCTGTCCCTTCTCCTTGCATGAACATCCCTGAGGTTACCTGCTGTGATGTGGAACCACCTCCCTCTGTCCCTTCTCCTTGCATGAACATCCCTGAGGTTACCTGCTGTGATGTGGAACCACCTCCCTCTGTCCCTTCTCCTTGCACGAGCATCCCTGAGGTTACCTGCTGTGATGTGGAACCACCTCCCTCTGTTCCTTCTTGCATGAACATCCCTGAGGTTACCTGCTGTGATGTGGAACCACCTCCCTCTGTTCCTTCTTGCATGAACATCCCTGAGGTTACCTGCTGTGATGTGGAACCACCTCCCTCTGTTCTTTCTCCCTGCATGAACATCCCTGAGGTTACCTGCTGTGATGTGGAACCACCTCCCTCTGTCCCTTCTCCCTGCATGAACATCCCTGAG